>OX387355.1:5465000-5675000 GCA_947563465.1 Archips xylosteana
CGCAACACCAGACGCACAGTCAGTATCATACCATCATATTTATTATATCAATAGCCGGTACGCTTATTGTCTAACGCTTCTGACGCTTGCCTTCGCAAACACTATTTTTTTCTGTCAAACGGTATAAGATGATGACAGATAGAGATGGTGAAAGCGAAGGCAAGCGTCAGAAGCGTTAGACAATACGGACTCGGGTCTCCACTGAACGAACTGCCTCTGCCATTTTCGGCGCGATTTTGAACCTTGTGTTGAACAATATTATGCCTCATGCGCTAGCCTCACGAGGTAGCTCGCTCAGTGGGGACCCAGGTCATCAATCAATCATCCCAGCGGGATCCTGCCTTTTCGCCGAAATTTTTTCGCAACTGTTTCATTTCCCTACTTTTTCTGAAACTGTAATTCAGGATGGCCTGTAGAACCTTATAGGTTAGGTAAGTTTATAATTATAACAATCATGAATAGTTTACAGTTTAAAAAAACATCATCATCATCATCCCAGCCTATATACGTCCTACTGCAGGGTACAGGCCTCCTCTCAGAATGAGAGAGGTGTGTTAAAAAAAAACAGTTGGCAAATGAATCAGTTGGTATAATATTTTCTGTGAAAAGGCAGAGAACCCATCCCAGACTAAATACGTCCGTCTGCAGGGCGCAGGCGTCCTCTCAGAATAAATAAATCATGGGACGATTGATACCAATTGTCCTAGTCCTAAAGTAAGCAAAGCTTGTATGTACTATGGGTACTAGACAAATGAAACTTTAGGCTAGATACACCTTTTCAAATGGCACAATGGTAACAAAAGCTTTGGCCTCTTGATAATACTTAATATTTTATGTCAATAATTACATTACATTTTCATTTTATTTGTTGTTTCACGTGTTTTCACGGCTAAAACATGACATTATTATCATCATTATGTTAAAAGTCTATTTAAATTTATTGCATACTTTTTTTTTCAGATCAACCAATACAAATTATATCTACGAATCCAAACAACGTAGTACACACGCAAGTTATAGCTACTGTAAGTATTTAATCCATCCCTTTTTAACCGACTTCAAAAAAAAGGAGGAGGTTCTCAATTCGACTGTATGTTTTTTGTATGTTTGTCACGCGATTATTCCCCCAATTGTAAACCGATTTTCAAAATTCTTTCTTTGGCACCAAGTCAGGATCTGATGAGGGGATAAGTCGAGGGCAACTCTCAAATTTTTTAGGCACACTGATTTAGGCATTTTTAGCATCAAGTCAAGCAATTGCATTCAGAAACTATAATTTTTAAGTATCTGGGTTTTTTGAAGGCGGTTTTATTTTTTTTATTTATCCAATACCAGATATCACGCACGACATAATTTGACATCGTCAATGATGTAATACCTTAGATCGTTTTATGTTTTGAACCTTGTAGCAAGGACAATACAGAGAGATGTGAAGCAGAGGTCTAAGTAACATACAAAATGAATCGTACAGAGTCCTCTCTGTAGCTTTATTATTTTAAAGGAACGGATTTTAGCAATCCTCTTGATTCAACAACATTAAACATAATAACTTATAAACCATGACAATTTTTTTTTTTTTAGCAAAATCATCACATATCTACGCCGCGACCGAAGATCCACTTCTGTGTTGACTGCGGAAAAGGATTTGCGGCTAAACACGGACTTTTAGCGCATCACAGAAGGTAATTAAAATAATACATAAAAATTTTATCAACAAGTTTCTAATAATGAATTTTCAAACAGTAGAAAAGGCTTTTAAATCAAATACATCAATGAGTTTTCCGCCCTAGACATCCGGATGGCAGTTGTACGCTAAGGACGCACGTTTGCGACCAGTGCGGCAAAGCTTTCTTCCAGAAGAACCACCTCATGCTACATCAGAGACAACATATGGACTTACCGCCTAGAAATGTAAGTATTTGTATATACTTACGTATAGGTGAAATACTCAAGAAAGGCCCTTCTTGCATGTAGTAGTGTACAGCACTGGTATGGAACAAAGATTTTTTTTTAAACCCGCCTCTCCTGGCTAAATGCGCAAAGTGTCCTACCAACTGGACTTGTGTCCTGAAAACCCCACACTTTGTAGTTTATATTATAACCAGCAGGGTAAATGTACAACTTTTTTGACAATGCATCGGATTGAAATGACAGTTTTTGTATGGCTGTGACAGCTGGCTGTTTCCGATACCAATTGTCAGCCCATACAAGAACTGTCAAAATGAACGCGATGGCGATTGCGAGGGAGTTAGACAATTAGTCTGCAGTATGATTATTGTCTAACACGCTGATCCTTGCTTTCGCAATCACTATTTCTTTCTGTCAAACGGTATACGATGGTGATAGAAAGAGATGGTGAAAGCGAAGGCAAGCGTCCGCGCGTTAGACAATACGGCCTCTGGATTAATCTGTAAAATTGGTATTATTTGAGACAAACGAGACTAGAACGCAGGTTTATTCAATCTGTCAGAAAACCCTCATTGATTGAATTCGTGCTGTTTATTGTATTTATTGTTTGTCCAGCGGGACACAAGCAACACTGACAACGGCACGATAATAATGATCTCCGGTCACTCGAAGAACTTCCAGCAACAACAACAGGCGCAACAACAGGCCCAACAACAAGCGCAACAACAGGTAATGCCACTTGTCTAAGAGCCCCCACCACGGTAAAGTTTGCGTTAAAACCGTTGTGAAACGAATCGGACGGTAGCGTGTCTGGCCAAGTTAATATAAAAATCTAAGCGACGACGCTGTGTGATTACACTATGGGGTACAGTGACGTCATAAGTTGCTATTGCCATTCAAACTCTATGGGAGAATTGACGAGATTTAATTTTTTCGACACTAGAAAATAACTACAGGAATCGGAAGAGTTTTGCCTCCTAAACACGGAAAATATTTATTATAATTTATTTCGCCATAATTAAAAAAAATACAAGAAATCAAAAAAATATATCTAAATTTACCAGTACTACCACAGAATAGATATGTTACCTTTGCCTTTTTCACCAGAAAAAAGATCTGTAATAATTTTAAATTTCATAGCAACTTCAACGTCAGATTTACGTCATCACTTTTTTTTTTAATAGAGACTAGAGAAAAGTAATGGATCAGTGGGTAGATGCCTGGCATTCGCTTAAGTCAGACATATGATGGCTCATTACTAGTATTTATATTTTTAAATTATTCTGTGACTTTTAGGTGTTTAATATTATCTCATTTTGTGGACTAAGTGATAGTTAACTTTTAAACTGCATTTTAATGTGGTGATACTGTGTTTTTCTGGTGTAATTAGCTTTTTAATTTGAGTACTCATAAAACTACCCTACAAAAAGTGAAAAATAAAAATAAAAAGAAGTTGGTGTGAAATAAATAAATAAATAGCGATGGAGTCGAACGATGACGACGAAAATCCGAATATTTCAATTGCTGATATGACTCCGGAGGAGATAAATCGTGTTATTTATGGACCGGAGCTAGAGTGGGATGACAGCGACATCCAAACAAATGCGCAGAGAGAAAAGAGAGGACGAGAAAGTTCCTCTCCAGAGATTGATGATCAGAACCAGGATCCATTTATTTTGGTAGTGGGCGGAAGGAAGAAAAGAGATCGTAGAGAATCTCCACCCAAGGAATTTTTGGATGCAGACCAGACAGACCAAACTCAAGGCGATTATGTAGAAGTGTCCTTAAGCAGCATAGAAAAACTGCCTAAGCAGATTGGAATGGCAAAATTTCTTAAAACCGAGAATATAAAAGGCGTTTTAAAAGTGACATATAAGAGTCCTTTCAAATTACTTATACAGTTCCAAGATGGCGAATCTGCAAACCTGCTTACCAGGTGTCCTAATGTAACATCAAAAGGCTGGACCTGCCGCAAAACTAATGAAGTGTCTTATACATATGGTGTGGTGAAAGATGTAGATTTGGAGATTGAAGATAACACTCTGAAGGATTTATTTCATAGCGAGTTTAATATTATAGCTGCAAAAAGATTAAACAGGAGAGATAAAGATGGTAAATGGATAAAAAGCGAGAAAGTGCGTTTGTGTATACAAGGCTCCAACTTGCCCCCATATGTATATGCATATGGTCTGAGGATGGAAGTTGAGCCTTATGTTTTCCCTGTCACACAATGCAGTAAATGTTGGAGGTTTGGACACATCAAGAACTTTTGCCCATCAAAGAAATTTATATGCCCTAAATGTGGAGGAGAGCATGAAAATTGTGAAGCCTCAACATTCAAATGTGTCAATTGTAAAGGTGAGCATATGTCTATCCTAAAAAGCTCATGTCCAGCTTATCAAAGGGAGAAAAACATAAGAGATGTGATGGCCCAACAAAATTGTACATATAAGGTGGCTCTTTTAAAAATTAGGAATGAGAGGCCTCAACCAGAGAATAATAGAGAATCAGAGGTAACTCATCAGAGTGAAAGTCTATCAGACAATGTGAATACTCTTACAGGAGCTCGCACTTATAAGGAGGCCCTCCAAGGGAAACAACAGAACAACAAAAGTAATAAGAAGACTCATGTTGAACAACCTTTGAAGGAACAGGCAGAACAAAAACGCAAGAGAAAGATTTTGTTTTCTCAAGACGAGATCATTTCTGATATGGATACAGGAGAACCCGAACGTCAGGCTTCACAGAAGAACTCAAATAATGAAAAAAGTGACCAAGACAATGACAGCGAGCAAAACAAAGACAGTAAGCAAGACAGTTGGTCTGAAAGATTTTGGAAAAGAATGAAAGAAATCATATTTTTGAAACAGGAGTGGACGGAAAAAATTAATATGGCAATTAACTGATGTAGTGTTTGTATCTATCAATAGATACAATACGCTGTCTCATGTACACCAGTAGAGGGGGTAGCTGTCAATCCGGCATTCTTCGCGTAGACGCGGTGCCGGTTGGATGTGCGCCTGCGCTCGTAGCTGTGTGTAGTAGTGAGCCAGTGGAACACCTCTATACGTATAGGTATGTTAGGTAGAATAGCGATCACTACAAGTGGCGACGAGGATAAAGGTCAGTAAATAAAACTTATTAAAAAGGAGAGGAAAGGGGCAGTAAGATTATGTATTGTTTACGTTAGCTGTACAATTCATTACCGAATCATATTAAATTCTATTACTTGGTCAACTTAGCAGTTCTATAGAATACGGATGTGAAATAATAATAATCGGTTAATCGTCGAAGAATATTGTTTGTACATCAAAATGATTAAGATGAGTCATTGCTTGCACTCAAATCGTGCATCGCCACGAGGGTTAATTATGTAATCTTTGGATCAAAACAAGTATTTTTACAACAGAATTAGAACTGCCTTGAGAATAATTTCTTCCTTATCTTTTAACAAAATAGAACTGCAATATTTTACGGTAAAGAAAATAAACTAAGTAGGTAGTCGAGAGTATCGTTATTGTTTAATCACTATTAGAATAAGATCACGACAAGACTTCGTTCCACGGTATACCTACTTAAACTTTATTACATAAAAAAATATAAAACGTGTCATAGTGTTTGAATAATGTGCCAATAAGTTTAATGTAGATACATAAAATGGATATATACCTACCTGAAAACAACAAGTTCAATTAAATTCATTCCGTTTTAAGGTATAATCACGGTGGTAAACTGAGTAACGTAATAGGTTAGGTTATCGGATTCATCATAGGGTATATATACAATCAACTCAAACTATGTATACATTGAAATTAATTAAAAATTAATTCAGAACTGCCATATAGGTAGGTACTCGTAATTGAAATTGAGTTTTTAGATCTCTAGTTTAAAATACCTACCCTCAGATTTTTCAATAATGTTACATTTTATTAATGTTATATTTATCGGAAATAAATCTAGATTTCCATAGCATTGGAAATACCTACAATAATTTAAAATAAGTCTTGATTTTATTGAATTGAAAATAATCTTATCTGAAATTTGAATTTCCATTAAATTGCTATGAAATAAGTAATTGCTCAAATTTAAAATAATAATATTGGGTCTTCTTTTAGATAAGAAGTAATTTTGACTTTTATTAAATTGAATGCACTTAAATCAAACTTTTAGATAAGAGGTTTTAGAAATAAGTCATCATCATCATAGGTAATTTGACTTTCATTAAATTGTAGGTACTTCGGACTTCTTTTAAATAAGAGGTAATTTTGACTTTCATTAAATTGAAGGTACTTCGGACTTCTTTTAAATAAGAGGTAATTTTGACTTTCATTAAATTGAAGGTACTTCGGACTTCTTTTATATAAGAGGTAATTTTGACTTTCATTAAATTGAAGGTACTTAAATTGGACTTCTTTTAAATAAGAGGTAACTTCGACTTCCATTAAATTGAAGGTTCAAATGAGTGTATTTTAAATTCAAGATTCAAGAATCGTTTATTTGGCTAAGTAACATCAGTCACATTTAGCAAGTCATTAAAATTATTTACAATCATATAAGTACTCTTAAACTAAGTGCCTAAACAATTTCAGTACATCATATTTACACTTTTCTTTGAACAAGTCCGTGAACTCTTTTGCTGAATACAGGCATGCAGTTCAAAAAACTGTTTTAATTTCGTCTTAAACCTATTCATACCTAATGAAGTAATTTCAAATGGTAATAAATTATATAAACTTATTTTAATTGGTAAACCTTGTTTAAATGTTTTTCTTATTTTAGATATTGGTACATACAAATTTTCTTTGTTTCTGTTGGTATACTTATGAATGTCTGACCATTTCTTTAAATTAGCTTTTCTTGGTGGACTTCAATTAGACTAGTAAATAAATACAAAGAAATCACTGTCATAATTTTGTTTTTTGTGAAATAAGGTTTTTCAGGGCGCCCCAATAAGATCAGTCATGGCAAATCAGCTACCTCCACCGGAGAAGTTGGATTTCGAAGGGGACAGTACGTCGGTATAGTCCATTTAATTGGAATTGTGTTTGGCTTCCATTAAATTGGTGGCGTACTTATTATTGAATTCCATTCAATTGGAATTGTATTTGTTAAAAATATGTTTGGCTTCCATTAAATTGGTGGCGTACTTATTATTGAATTCCATTCAATTGGAATTGTGTTTGGTAAAAAAATGTTTGGCTTCCATTAAATTGGAGGCGTACTTATTATTGAATTCCATTCAATTGCAATTGTATTTGTTAAAAATATGTTTGGCTTCCATTAAATTGGAGGCGTACTTATTATTGAATTCCATTCAATTGCAAATGTATTTGTTAAAAATATGTTTGGCTTCCATTAAATTGGAGGCGTACTTATTATTGAATTCCATTCAATTGCAATTGTATTTGTTAAAAATATGTTTGGCTTCCATTAAATTGGAGGCGTACTTATTATTGAATTCCATTCAATTGGAAATAACGGTTTTCATTCCATTGAAAACATCAATTTCGATTCAATTAAGCTTTTCTTTCTAGAATGCCTAATCTACCCCATGATGTCAAATCACTTACCTTACCGACACCAGGAAAATTAGACCTTGAAGGCGATAGTGCCTCAGTAGGATTGAGATAGGAACAATGGAAGCGATCCCTTCGTTTATATATAGAAGCTGCGATATTATATGTCAAAGATAGAAATGTGCAACATTATTATTGTTAGATGGAGTAAGTTTACAAGAGATATTTTACAATTTGCCGGGTGCAAGTGTGGAAAATACAAATGAATGAATTTTCGGCTAATCAAACAAGACAAAGAAGAAAGTTTTGAAAAGTACTTAGTAAAACTTAGAGATCAAGCTGCAAAATGTAAAATTGACAAACCAAATGAACACATAATAGACCAAATAATAGAAAGAGGTGTTTCTTCAGAATTACAGAAAAAGATCCTAATGAAGGAGCGACCTTAGACAAAGTAATTACAGAAGCAAATACACTCGAAGTGGTCAATCATCAGTTAGAAAGCTACCTACGAACAAAAAGAAATAAGTAGTAAAAATGAAATCAATTATATTGGGAACAGAAACAATGGAGGCAGTACAACGAAGTGGAAAAAACCAGAAATCAGGCTAATGAAGAAAAGAGTTGGTTCAAAAAAAAAAAAAACACAAAATTACATGCTGAAAACAAGTCAAAGAACCTAATAAAAAAAAAAAAAGACTTTACCGGAGAATACCCATACCGATTGAGGAAAAAAAAGAAATAAAAAGATTCAAGAGTTACTGGATTTAGACATAATTGAAGAGGTATGTGCGTCTTCGTGGGTTTCGCCAATCGTGCCAATTCTCAAGGACAATAACGAAGTTAGTCTGTGTGTGTGGATATGCGGCGTGCTAGCAATATTAAGAGAAAATCACCCATTGCCTTGTATGGAACAATTGCTGGACTTCTCAAAGATACAAGAGAATCATGTTGGAGTTACGTGTGCACCTGAGCTATTCCAGAAAATACTAGAAAAAATGCTCATAAGATGCGAAGGAGTCGTGAACCTCATAGACGAAATATTGATCTGGGGAAACTGTGAACAAGAGCATGATGCTAGGCTAGCAAAAGTATTGGACGTATTAAAAGACAATCATGTCTTGCTCAACGAAGAGAAGTACATTTATAAAGTTCAAAAGTGAACTTTTGGGTCATGAACTGATGCTTGAAGGAGTGAAACCATTACCTAAATATATCGGAAAAAATATATCGAAAAATTGCAAAGTTTCTGGGACTAATAAATTATATCAATAAATGGATACCAAACTTAGCAACGACAACAGAACCTCTAAAGAAATATTAAGAATGAAGCTATGAAAAAAAGCGAATATTGAAAGTTATTGGAAAGACATACATGAGGAAACACTGTTAGAAATCGTGAATCTCGGATATTATGACGTCAAAGACAAATACAGGTCATAGCTGATGCAAGTCCCGTAGACCCAGGCACTGTTCTAGTGCAGATCGATGAGAATTGTTCTTGAATAATTGCGTATGGCAACATAACATTAACGGATTGTGAGCGCAAGTACAGCCAAACAGAAAAAGAAGCCCTTGCTCTAGTCTGGGCTACCGAGCACTTTAATACGTTTCTATTCGGAAAGAATTTGACCTGATAACCGACCATAAACCGTTAGAATTTCTATTTAGCAAAAAAAAAAAAAAAAATCAAAACCTTGTGCTCAAGTGGAATCATGGGTCCTAAGACTGCAAAGGTACCGCTATAATATTATGCAAAGACCGCAGTGTCCAACAAAAAGCTGACTATGTGCATCAAATAGTCAAGCTGATAAAACCCCATGCGATATCCATGCAAGAGATAATAGAAAATTCGAGGAAAGATGCAGAAATTATACACGTAAAAGATATACAACAATAGATGGGACGAGACAGTAAAAAGTTATATAAAATATTTGAAGACGAATTGTGCTTTTATGAAGATGTACTTTTAAGAGGAACTAAAATTGTTATTTCAGAAAAACTTCGCAAATCGGTATTAGACGCGGCACACGAAGGTCACCCAGGTATCGTAGCGATGAAAGGGCGGCTACGAGCTAAGGTCTGGTGGCCAAGAATCGATAGTGATGTCGAGAAGCTAGTAAAGAGTTGCAAAGGATGTACCTTGGTTGCACTTCCAAACGCTCCGACACCAATGAAACGACGAGAACCTCCTGCGGAACCTAGACATTGCAATGGATTTGCTAGGGCCATTACCGAGTAATGATTATTGTTGGTTATAATCGATTACTATAGCCGATACAAGGAAAATTGTTCGAACAGAAAATAAAGATGTGAAAGAAGCTTTGTATGAGTACCTTTTGATGTATAACTCAACGCCTCATTCCGTGACAGGAAAAACACCATCTGAATTTTTCTTTAAGAGGAAAAATCGAGATAAAATATCCATGTTAAGAGATATAAATGAGAAAGAGGATGATTCTGAAATACGAGACCGGGACGGTTGCAAAAACAGAGAGGAAAGGAATATGGTGACCGTGAACGAAGGGCTGAGGATTCAAGGATCATAGAAGGAGATAAAGGTTATGTCAAAGTAATATAAAGGTTATGTGAAAGTAATGAAAAAAACAAATAAAATTTGTTAAAAAGGAACGGATGTAGTGTTTGTATCTATCAATAGATACAATACGCTGTCTCATGTACACCAGTAGAGGGGGTAGCTGTCAATCCGGCATTCTTCGCGTAGACGCGGTGCCGGTTGGATGTGCGCCTGCGCTCGTAGCTGTGTGTAGTAGTGAGCCAGTGGAACACCTCTATACGTATAGGTATGTTAGGTAGAATAGCGATCACTACAACTACATTTTAGAAGAGGCAAAAGTTTTTATTCAGGAGTACATAACCATTGACAGTTTATTTAAACTATTTAACTTACAAAATAATGGACAGTCAGCATAAAATTTCTTATATAAATATTATACAATGGAATGCTCGTAGTATAAAGCCAAAGCTTAAGGATTTTGAGAACATTCTAATTCAAGACAAAGTGCACATAGGTGTCATTAGTGAAACATGGTTATCTCAAGAGGATTGCATTAACATGAGCAATTATAATGTGCTCCGAATGGATAGGGAAGATGCCTATGGTGGTGTTTGTGTTTTTACCCACAAGTCAATAAAGATACTTCCTTATACTTATGTCACGCCCAACCCAGACATAGAAGTGCTTATAATGAGCGTTGAAAATGTCAGCGGCCTTAAAAATATTATAGCAGTTTACTGTTCTAACCCTCAGAGCATAAGACAGAGTGATTGGGATAACATATTCAGCATTTTCGATAAAGGAACCCTTATTTTAGGTGACATGAACACACATCATCTGTTATGGTCCTACAAAACTGATGCTAAAGGTGAAAAACTGCACAAAGCCATGTTTGAACATGATTTCGTATGCCTTAATAGTGGAGCTCATACTAGAATTAGAGTGGTTGATGGAGATGTGCAAAAATCATCTCCTGATGTTTCTTTTGCCACTACTGACATAGCCTTAAATTGTACATGGTCTGTTTCTAATGAGTGCTTGAGAAGTGATCACATCATGATTAAATTGAAATTTGGATACGAAAGATGTAAATTTTCAAATAAGAAAAGAAATTTTAAAATGGCTAAGTGGGAAAAATATAAGGAAAAATCTAGATTATTTTTTGACAATAAACAATTATTTTTAGATGTACAAAAAAGCTATGATATATTTGTTTCTGGTGTTACGTCATCCGCCGAAGAAACAATTCCATGGATCAAAATGTGTCAAGATCCAGCAATAAAATTTGCTCCAAAACCATATTGGACTCCAGAGATGTCTAAGGCGGTGGCAGAAAGGCGCCTAGCTCTAAAAAACTTCAGGAAGAATCCAACCCCTGACAATTTCACGGTATTGAAAATTAAAATATCACAAGCTCAGGACCTTATTAGAAAAGGAAGCTCAAAAGGATGGAAAGAATTCTGCACTAGCGTAAACAATGAGACTTCACCTTCAGAAATGTGGAGGAAGATGAGATGGATGAAAGGGAAGAAAGCGGGAAATACTACTGTTGACCCAGTCAAAGCTGCACAGTTACTCCGTTCATTAACACCAGACTCAGTACAGGAACCACAACCAGTATTAGATAATAGTATTAATAATCTTTTGGAAAAACGGATTACTATGACCGAACTCAATATGGCAATCAAACGGAAGGATACTGCACCGGGTGCTGATAATATATCATACTCAATGATTTTTAATTTGTCAGGATCTGGTAAGGCAATGCTTTTATATATTTTTAACTTGATTCTGATGACTGGAGAGGTTCCTGTACAGTGGAAAATAATAAGGATGGTGCCTATACCAAAACTTAGTCAACCGGATTCACTGAGACCTATTTCATTAATTTCTTGTCCTTGTAAAATATTTCATAATATCATTATGAAAAGGCTTGAGTGGTTTGTTGAAAGTAACAGTCTTTTATCATTGTCAACAATTGGGTTTAGGAGATCCAGGTCTTGTCTGGACAATTTAGTACGGTTGGTCTCATCTGTGCAAGTAGGATTTTCTAGAAAAACACCAGTGATAGCCTGTTTTCTTGACATTGAAAATGCCTATAACAATGTAAATCTCAATTTTCTGGTGAAAAAGTTAGAAGCTATTGGATCAGGCAAAAAGATATGCACTTATATATGGAATTTTTTATCAGACCGTACGCTTCAACTCCTTGCTATTAATGGTGATATTACAGAAAGACATGCAAACTTAGGGTTGGCGCAGGGTGATCCCCTATCTCCTCTTCTTTTCAACATTGTAACAATGGATATCTGTAAAAGCTTAAATACTGTCTCAATATCGCAATACGCCGATGATTTTGTTTTATATAAGGTAGTAGATAGAAATCTAAGTTCCGCAATAGATGACATTAACGTCAATTTGGAAATTGTGATAGAGCTGCTAAAGGAGATGGGGCTATCACTATTAGAAAAGAAATCAAATGTTTGTGTTTTCAGCAGAGCCAGGAAAAATTTTGATAACATAGAAATAGGATTTGACCACAATATTTTAAATGTAGTTAAAAAAGTCAAATATCTTGGGATGTGGTTGGATTCCGCCCTGCATTATTTTTGCATATTAAAGTAACCTGTGCTAAAGCCTACAAATACCTCAACATATTAAAAATTCTTGCCAGTGGCGCCTGGGGGGTTCATCCATCCCATCTAAGACGGTTGTACATATCCTTAATTAGGAGCAGATCGGATTATGGCTGTATCTTATTTGGTTCAAGCGCTAGCACTCATTTACGAAGGTTGGATGTTTTGCAGAACCTCGCTATGAGAGTCTGTGGAGGTTTTATTCGCAGCACTCCAATCCATGTGATGCAGAATGAACTGTGTTTGCCGCCACTGTCTATTCGCAGACAGTGGCTCGCATCAAGATACTGGCTGAGAGTTGGTTCTGCATCACACGACTTAGTTTTGGAGGTTTTGCAGGAGTTGTCTGATCAGTGTGAGATGAGTTACTGGCGCAACAAAACCAAGCCTATACTAGTCACTGTGCACAATTTGCTTAAGGACTTGGATATTCACAAAAGCAATATGTTGGATATGTATTTAGTGGGCACATGGGTCTCATACATTGATGTTAAATCTTGTATAAAATGTAATATTGACAATGTCGTCAGACCAAAGAGACACATGCCAGCAGACTACCTTAAGCGAACTGTGCTCGAAATGATAGCAAAAGAGTATGCGGAATTCTATAAATTGTTTACGGACGGATCCAAAACCATTAATGGCGTTGGAGCCGCCTTATTAGATGTGCAATTGAATATATGTAAGCGGTTTAAATTACATCCAGATATTTGCATTATGAGAGCAGAACTGGTAGCCTTATATGAAGCACTAATCTATGTGAAATCCATTGGAAAAAACCAAGTTTTGATACTATCGGATTCAAAAAGTGCGCTTCAACATCTGGCTCGGTGTACCTCGGGGTACCGAGGAATGCCGATAGCCTACAACATCTTAAAACTGATGCACGGATTGCGCTCTGATGGTGTTCGATTGGTTTTCCAATGGATACCATCTCATGTTGGTATAGCTGGTAATGAGGAAGTAGATAGAATGGCTAAAATGGCAGTGATGGATGGTATGGAACTCTTATGTAAGCCATATGGTACGGAGTTGATGATATTTGCAAAGAATAAGTGCTTGGATATGTGGCAAGAGACATTCAATTTTGTATCAAAAACAAAAGGTATCTGGTACAACACAATTCAGAACAAAATTTTCCGGGTGCCCTGGTTTGATAATGCCAGCCTCTCCAGGGATTTACTTGTGTGGGCGTTTCGAGTGCGGTCAGGTCATGTACCATTAAACAAATTTTTAAATATGATGAAAGTTGTCCAATCCCCAATGTGCATGGATTGTAATAGGATTGAGGACTTGATACATTTTTTGGTGGAATGTATACACACCAAGGATAACCGTGAGACATATTTGACTGATTTGGACCTTGTTAATGGGGCAGTAAATATTGTTTTGAGTTGTCCTGTGTCGGAGGATGCAGTACGGGTATACAGGTTCATCAAACATTCCTTTGCAGCCAGAGAATCTGGACATAGCGGGAGAAGTGTTTGATGAATTTGGCCATTGAGTCTCCTAATGAGGCTGGCATAGTCACACAGGTGCACTTAAACCTCGAAAAAAAAAAAAGAAAAAAAAAAAAAAAAAAAAAAGTAATGGATCTATTGTGTGGTAGTTTTGGAGTTATGCCCTTTTAGAATAAGAACATCTTAAAAAAATTGTAATAAATTAATTAATAATCCAAGTGAAAATTTAAAACTATCAGCGTCTTTCTCTTTCCAAGCAGAATACAGAGAACGAATCAAATTATAGTCTTAGAAATATGAAATCTTGTCAATTGTGTTTTGACAGCTCATAAAATGTACATCAGTTGATTGGTGGTGTCAACATCCCTATTTGCTCACCGAACAACGGCCAACCGATAGTGTCTTTCTCAACCTCGACATTGGCAGAATCATCGATAGTATCGATGGAGCTATATTGAACTATTTGCTCAGATCAAATAAAAAGTAAAGATATTATAGCGCTGCGAACAACGAAGTGAGGCGAGGCCGGTCAAACTACACCAATCCGGGTGCTTACACAGTGGCACGCACACACTTGCAACCAAACAACACCAAATTTTGCTTAGAACCCAAAACGTCAACACTAGTGTTGCCATTATAATGTTGTAGTTACCCTATTATTGGGTAAATACCGCCAATGTAATACAACCTTTTCTTTTTTCATTTTAAATTCTATTCTTTATTAGTACGGCTTAAAACGTGAGAACGTGACACGCAACGTAAAGTTATTTGTTTCTTGTAAAAGTTTATCAACGTTTTTTATTGTAGTAACGGTATCAACGTGACACGCAATGTAGTATTGGGCTATTAAGAATTATTATGGCAATACCGGGCTACGCACACAATGCACACATGTTTATAAAACCGGCCTCACTCGGCTGTTCACCGCGCTCTATCTTAACTTTTTTTATTTGATCTGAGCCTATTTGTAAGCACCTTTTATATTTAGAGTGACTTGGTTCAGGCACAAGCGCAAGCGCAGCAAGCGGCGCAACAGGCGGCGCAACAAGTGGCGCAACAGGTCCAGCAACAGGTGCAGCAACAGGTGCAGCAGCAGATGCAGATCGAGATCGAGCCGCAGGACCATCAACAGCCCACGCATATACAAGTCGTGAGTACACTACTCTAACAGGAAACCATACAATACAATACAACACAATACAATGACTCTTTATTGTACAGTCAGTTCCCTAATATAAGTAAGTATCCACTTTTCTATGCAGTTAGTATGGAAAAGTGGATACTTAAGTTAGGGAACCGACCCTACACCACAAATAATAAAATACATTGTGTATGTATCTGTTTTTTTCTCCAATAAATAAATATAAAATAAAAATAAAATAAAATACAGAAACAAGTACACGAAAAAATGTACAAGGTAAGCGATGGGCGGCCTTATCGCTTCGAAGCAATCTCTTTCAGGCAGCCTACCCGTCGAACGTCCCGCGCGCTACAGTGGCGCGTAACTAACTGTTCATGATTTGCTAATATTTGTTACTAGTTTCGTTCGATCATCTTTTAACATAGGAAATTTAGAAAAAATTACCCAAAAAAGTCGTTGGTCGTGCGACGGGTTTAAAAAGAAAGAAAGCAAGAAATGGATTTCAGCAGGTAAAAAAATAGACATTTATTACGGATTACAAACTCGAGTCATTAAAAGTCCTCCGCCTTCGGCGTCGGGCTTCTAATAGACTCATTAGTAAGGCTTGATTTCCTCCTACGCTGACATCGGTCGCTGACGTCGGTCGCGCGTACGAATCTATCTATCTATCTAATACCTTTAAACGAGCAATTCTTGTATATATGTATATATCTAATACCTTTAAACGAGCAATTCTTGTATATATGTATATATATAATCAGGATCTCGGAAACGGCTCCAACGATTTCGACGAAATTTCGTATGTGGGGGTTTTCGGGGATGAAAAACTGATCTAGCTATGTTTCATTTTCAGAAAATCGCTTTTACTCGTGTTTTCCGGCTATTTTTGTTTGCATTAGAATATAAAGCTAAATTTCGCCGACTTCGAGCAGATCATAATGGCACATTAGAAATCGGATGGTCGCGGATCCAGCCGACCTCGGTTCGATTCCACGTTTTTTTTCAAGGTTTTTAGTTTTTTTTTTTTTAAGTTTATTTTTCATGAGGTAACGTCAAGTTTCTTCTTTTGTGAGAAAAAGTATTATAGGGAACGTGCAGTAACTATAGGCGGCAGCACTAATACGACAGAAGAGACACTATGCGGACAGTAAAACAAACTTATTAAGGTAAAACATTCAAATTGATGGCACCCTTATGGCACCAGTTGGCAGCACCGTCTATGTGCACGTAGGGAGCACAGAACAGGAAAAGCCGGTTGTCTGTAAAGTCGGTTTACGGACGATAGTTTAACGTGACTCACCCCCCCCCCCCCCCCCACCCCCTCCGGTGTTTTTGTCAAATATCTTGAAAACGGTGTATCCTACGGCAAAATCAATGAAATTTTCATCCCCCTTTGAAACCTCCTGAACCCCCTCCCCCGTATATAATCAGGATCTCGGAAACGGCTGCAACGATTTCGATGAAATTTGCTATTTGGGGGTTTTCGGGGATGAAAAATTGATCTAGCTTGGTCTTATCTCTGGGAAAACGCTTGGTACCGAGTTTCTGCCCGAGCAGAGCTAGGTCGCCCAGGTACTATACACAATACTCTATGGGCCACAGCACAGCGACGCTGACGTCCGCGGCAGATTTATTGCTACGCGCCGCTGATAACGCGCGTCGGTCTCGCTCGTCAGCGCCGCGCGCGTCAGTGCGCTGACGGCGCTGACGCGCTATACACCACTATCGCGCGCTCAGTGCGAAGCTGACCGCTGACGTCGGTCGCGCGTACGAATAAACACAATATTCTATGGGGCACCGCACAGCGACGCTGATGGCCGCGCGTTTGTCATACGCGACCGACGGTACGCTCGACCGACGTCAGCGTAGGAGGAAATCAAGCCTAATCCCCTTAGATAGAGAATACGTTTGTTAAACATGTCACCTATACGTGGTTTGTAATAAAATGAAAATCAAGGAGAACAATTTAAATAAACGTTCGTTCTACACTTACCGGACTCTGGATTAAGCACTGATTCTACTCAATTATTGTGTTTCAAAGATAAACTGACAAGTTTGGCTGCGTACAGTGGTTAAAATTAAATTAAATAAATTTTTCTTCGCGGAGACGTTACACACGTCTCACTTGTGCGAGACGAAGGACGAGCGTCCTCTCGCGCTGGGATCTGGCAGTGAATGAGGTGTCAGGCGGTCGCGCCGGCGCATATAACCATTGCCCCGATCTCCATACTTTGCGCGAATGAAGGAACAAATTATATTCATTCAATTGCCAAAGATAAAATACAGAAGAGAACGTTAACTTAATGTTTGACACGCGTGAGACTCGGAGGCTCGCAACCCATTTCTTTAAAAATAAATCATAATCACTAGATTGAGATATGAGTAAAAATTAACTACGTTACAAACAAACGTTTGTTTTTTAGGTGACGAATCGATCGGGGCAGGTGATAGGCAACCAGATAGTGGTGGGCGGCGTCGGCGCGCGGCGGCTCGTCGGCTCCCAGCTGCACGTGATCGGGCGCGACGGCAAGACCATCGGCACGCAGCTGCAGCACAAACACGCGCGACACAACACCGCCAGGTGACCCACCCACCCACACACACACACACACCAGGCGCGCGGCGGCTGTCGGCTCGTAGCTGCAACACAAACACGCGCGGCAATGCGGCAATTCACCACTTAGCTCACCTGATGGGTAAACATCGGTATCAGCGTTCGAATTTCATGGCACTCGGTAAGGGTAGCAAAATAAATAAATACATTCGAATATTTTAATAATAATTTTTAATAATTTCGTGTTAAAATTCAATTTTCAAGATTTGTTGGTTGACACGATATTGCTTATCAGCAATCCACTTATGACTATGTAGTTTCCAATCCGCACTGGGCCCGCGTGAGACCTAAGACCTCATCCTGAGAGAAGGCTGTGCCCTGGGGTGGGGAGTATATAGACTGGGCTGATGATGATGATGACTTAAGTTTTTCTTTCAATAACTAACCTCTTTTCCCCACAGCGGTGACGTCAAAGAAGTTGGCGGCCTGGTCCTCTCCACCGGCCGAGGCTCGAACCTAATCAAATACGAGATCTCCATACCGCCGTCCACGCCGGTCGTGCAAGTGCAGCAACTCGACTGAGTCAAGTCCGACCCGGACGAACCCATGCTCGTCTGGATGAGGAAATGACAGTGACAGCTAGTGCCAGTGTTAGTGACAGTGTGAACTAGTGACGGAGTTTAGATGCCGAGTGGAATGACAGGTCAGTTCGCAGAAAATGTCAATAGTAAAAGGTTTTCGATCAGTCTTTGCTGTATTGTTTTGTTAAATCGCCAGTTCATTTTTTTACTCCCAGTCAGTCGGTTTATTCCTCGTTCAGCCCTTTTCCGGGACTCATCTATACCGTGGAGCGTCCCGCTCTAAAAATCCTAACCTGTTGTGTGCACACCCGTGCGCACAGGACGCTCAACGGGCTATTTAGATGCGCTACTATAAAAGTAATTGTGTTATACATATTGTATACCTATGCAGGATTAATTTAAAAGCAAAGCTTATGTTAAACCAATCCGATTGATTTTTCTACCATATTGTAAAGGGAGCAAGGTCGAATCAATGTGTAGATTGTGGCCGCTTTTTATGCTATGCTTGGATTGGCTTTTTTTTACATTAGCGTCACCTCTGAGAGGTATAATTGAGGGTTGGGTCCTGAAGGCCTTACTTGCATTTAGCCTTGGCGAGCAGAGCACCTTAGTTGTATATTTGTCCGCGTAGCAAAATGTCTTGGTCTGTAAAACGCCCTCATTGCTATAAGACATAGTAGACTGAATGACTTGGCTGTAAAACAACTTAATGTTTTAATGGGTAAATGGTCTGGATAATCTTCATGTCCAATATTGTAGATTGTCTTTATCGTATAAAGACTATGTAGTTAAATCGTAAAGTATAAAAAATGGCTTATTTAGCAATTTGTCCAGGTTGTATAATGACAATACATTATTTTATTATCACTTCCCTAGTACTTCAAATTTGATTACAGGCCACTTGCATTGATTAAGTAGATATTGACTTGACACACAATTAATTTCTAATGCAACTGAATTTCTTCTGTGTTCACGTGCTCTCTCTTTCACAAAATGATAATCTACAGTTACTCATTTTTCATACAACATAGTTGTTTAGGAATTATGACGTTTCATCTATTTCCTCATTTTACAACTACAACATCAAAGTTTAATGATTAAACAAACAAGATCTTTTGATTACATAGTCCTTAATACAATTAAGACCTTATACAATTGGGATATTCTGCCTACTTGTGCATTTCACGACCTAGACTTCATGAAACTTAGACAATTTTGTAATCATGGCATTAGATAAACAAGTCATATTGCATACTTGGTCAGTGAACTACTGAGACGTTTTGAATGCTAAGGCTAAATGCAAGTAAGACCTTCAGGACCCAACCTATAATTGATGTCTTCACAAAGACAGAGTAATAAACTTGGATTACATAATCCTTCAGCTGTCTTTTAAAAATCAGTACTATATGTATAGTGGACCAAGAAATGCCTTTACCAACCTAACATTCAAAGTCAGTTGTATGCCTTAAAACATCAAGGCTATATTTTCACTTACAAGTCAATGTTACAATCAGCCCCACTTTTATATTCTGATATAGAAACTGTCATACATAAATCGTAAAGTACTTGGTTGACTATACCTGAAGTTCACAAAGTCTCCAATTCCATTAACTCAATTCAAGCTCTTGCCGGAAACAACATGACTTGAAAATTGTAATTCTCGGTCACTCCCACACATGCTGGTTAGTTAGTTCATAATGTCACTAATTATTCAGGGCAGTAGAACTAACCATGAAACAGCGCACAACTTATTTGGTTTTCAAATATTTATTTTATTGAAAAGTGATATTGTTAATTTTTTACTGGATTGTTACAAAAATTGAGCTAACCAGCAATTATTTTATCTGCAGTCGAAGTACCATCAGAAGCTGTTGTTTTGTGTCAGTTTCGATATGAAAGTGTTGCACACAAAGCTTCAAAAAGATAGTAAGGAAATGGGATGTCTGCAGCAACACCACATAGCTTTATTTATTGTCTTTTGACAAATGTACAATATTTAATTAAAATTTATATTGTTCTGTTGGTATTTGTAGCACGTAGTCGCGTAAATGTAGACACTACTTAATATTTCACAAATGCAAATTGTTTTAGGGCAATAATGGATTTTAAAGTTTTGTGATGGTTTTCTCTTGATGGAGTGAACTGAAAGGCATTGTATAGGCGAAATTAGACTATTGTTAGCACTTTATTATAATGACCCCTTCAGGGGGCTGTTGCATAACAAAGTACAACTTATATTACAAGCGGAACTCCCTTTCTAGTTAATATAACTGAAGCGAGAGTTCCGCTTGTAATATTAGTTGTACTTTGTTATGCAACAGGCCCCAGTTGTTTACAAACGGAAAGTGTCAACAATAGGCTAGTTTTTCAAAAGCGGATCTATGGAGAAAATCTGAGATTTGTACATGACAAGTTGACGCATACTTGTCACTAGACAAGACCAAACTAATGAAGGGTTGCACACATTCTAATGTTCTAAAATTTAGAGCATTCGCGCTATTTTTGTGCGGTTGTAAAAAGGGATATCGTGTAGTAACTGTAATTAGAGTAGCGTAAGGGTAGATCGTAGCTAAACAGACCTCTGTACATATCAAAGTTTTGTAAAAGGCAAACTGCGATTTCTGTAATTAATATTGTAAAATCTCTCTGAACTACGCATTTAAGTTGATTATTTTCGTTCGAATAAGTTGTTAAGTACATCGTGTGTTTAGTAATGGCAGGCTTCAGTTATAAGTGCAATCGGATTTTTATTCTAAGACTATAATTTTGAAAGATACTTCTTTATTTATGATGCGCCACATACTATCTTCATTTTACCCCCTTACAAGTATCAATGACTATAATAAAGTTGCAGATCTGTGCCGTTGTAACTTGTAAGGTGGTACGATGAGAACTTAAATTAATAAAGGGGTTATTGGATGTTTCTGGAATATTGTGTATCTAGTCTGTGATATGGGATGTCTATTACTGTACAACAACTGGGAAGTGTGAAGCAATAAAAATTTAAAAAGCAACTAAGTAACTGTCCAATGTGTAGTACACTCGTTGTCTCCGTTTGGATGCTAGCGACGCCTAAAGTTGTCAACATCTTGCTTATTGGGAAGAACCTGTGTCTAGTTTAGACGAATGAGAATGGAGTGGAAACATCTCACACTGACGGCACTCTGTGATAGTCTCTGGCAAAATATAATTTAAATAAGAGCTTGAGAAGATTTAATTTTTTTTTGTACTTTGTTATAGTTTTAACCAATTTCTTAACCACAAACTAGTTTGTAGTGAACAACTGCTACTCATGCACTCTATGTCTCAGACCATGAAATCCTAAAAGGAAAAGCATGTCTTGAATTTACTGTTTTATAGTGTCATGTACACTATTGGCACTTGTCTACATTTTAAAGTCAAGGTCATAAATGTATATACGTAACCAAAGCGTCAAAAATCGCTACTTTATTGCTATTAACCATTAGGTTGATGTTTACATATATTTGACGCCATGAATGTATTGGTTCCATTCCTAATCTCATAGCGGTATAAATGCGCCTAAAGTCACGTTTACAATTATGGTGGTGCTTGCATGTGGCAACTTTTCTATGCGTCCGCGCGTCCAAAATTTAAATACGTCTTTTTTCCTTATGTTCATCTGTACAACCAGTATGCTAGTGAGAATGGCATGGTTTGAATTCAAAGGGGAATGCCCATCTTCCCTACAAGAAATGAGTTGTACAAGAAGCAACTATACAACTAAATATGCTACGAAATTGCAAGTTCCGAAATCACAGTGATTTCTCATAAATTTGGTAAAATGCTGTAATAGTTTGTCACAGTATAGGTATAGGTCTTGAGGAGTTAAAGCAAACCAGTAAACAAAGTCTAGACGTTTATTTAATACACTATATCTGTGAGCAAGCAAGAGACTAGAGGGTCAAAAGGGGTTCAAAAGCACTTGAGTGGGAATACGCTTTTATTGGACAGACACTATGCTTGTTTCTGGGGACCGTAGGATGCGCTGCGGGCGTTGCAGGTGGCTCTCAGGAAAGGTAGTAGTTTTCACAGGGGCTGGGGCCACGGTGCTTCAGAGTCCAGGGAGCGCTGGCGGTGCTGTGCCGAGAGTTGGAGACTGCAGAGGTGCTCTCGCGGTTTAGTCCCGACTTTGGTTCCCAATAACCGGGCAGAGTTTCCACAGGATTATTATAGTTGTTAGAAGACTGTTTCTAGATAGTTGTCCGGATTCAAAAATGTGCCAAATTTTTGGCGGCAAGTTTTTAAGAAGTAGAAGTATAAATAGTAGGCCTGGCGGCCGCCACTATCCACTCCTGTATTAGCTGACGCACTTCATCATTTAGCAACAATAAATGATGACGCGATAATTGAGTACTCGTAACATTAATATTGCAATTAATGCAATGCTGGCCACTGCTCATTCACGTCTACCGCCACTCATAGATAATGTAGTGTGAGCGACGAATGTTCAAGTAAAAGTACGTATAATAAATAATGTGAATAGTATTTCCATCATTACCAGACTACAATAAAATTGAATCGGTAAATTTATTTATAACATACAATACAATACAATACAATGACTCTTTATTGTACACCAGGAATAGTAAGCAATACAGAAAACAGGTACACAGAGAGAAAGATACAAGGTAAGCAATAGGCGGCCTTATCGCTTAAGAGCGATCTCTTCCAGGCAACCCTTTATCAGAAAGAAGGAAGGACTAGTTTACAGCAGGTGGTGCATCAACAGTGGATCAGAAAATTAAAACGCAACAAAAATAGTACATCTACTCTAGTAGCTATATAAATAGTACTTACATTATAATAGGTACACGTCTAAAACAAATATAAGCAGTGGGATAAACAGACACATATAAATAAATAAATAAACTATAACAAAGCTAATTATTACAAGATGACAGATAGTACACCTTAAGCATAGATTTAAAGATTGACAGAGATTTTGCCCGTCGTAAGTCAATCGGTAAGGCATTCCACAACCGTATAGCCTGGACAGTATAAGAATAGACATAAAATTTGGAGTTAGAGAGAGGCACGGTAAGGAGAAAGTTCTGAGAGCATCGAATAGAAGTTACGTAGCTAAACCGCTCTTTGAGGTAGCGAGGAGTTGCAGGGTTAAAGAGAATGCCGTAAAGAAGGTGGAGAATGTGAGAGTTACGGCGAAGGCGGAACATATTTTGTGAGTACAAGTTTTCTCTGTACATTCCAGGCATTTCATGGGCATTCTCCTTTTTTTTCCGTTTCTGAAATCGATATGTAATTTAAACCGAGCCTTGAAGCACACTGAATAAAGTTCGCGTAAGGTTATCGGTTTTCAGATAAGAGTTTTTTTAACAGTAATGAATGACTATGTACCATCGGCCAAAAATATGGTCTACCACCCTACGGTTGAAGTTTATTTGCACGTCATAATACAACGAGGTCGATTTTCCCTTGCAATAATATTCTGACAGTGACTAAAGACTTCACTCAGAAAAGTCAACCTTAGCGTTATTATATCTCACAGATATTTTGTCAAAACTGGTAGACCACTTTCTTTTAAAATAAGAAACATTGGGTAACTCGTATTTTAGTACCTAGTCGGGGATTGCCGACATGTTTCAATCAAACCGTGGTTCATTTTCATTTCAAGGTTGGTTCGAACGGAAAGCCAACCGTGAACGTGTATTATTTTGAGTTCACGGTTGACTTTCCGAACCAACCTTGACTACTAATACGTGAAAGACCCGTGTTTCTTATTTTAGTAATTATATTTGTCTCTCACGGTTGTTTAATTCAAAAATAATATACCGTGGGGGATAGTGCAAATCTGCTTAAATCGCATTGGTTAATTCCACGTATCTGACAAATTTAGTCAATTTCCAGTTTTTACTCCAAATTCGTTACAATGAAACAAATTTGAAGTTGAAACCATCCCCTGTAAAACTAAATGTAGTGCAAATATTATCAAACCGCAATCAGAATGGGACTGTCAGAACTAACATTTCAAACATATTTTGACGTAAAGCGTATAGAATTATTCTCCAATCCCTTTCTAATCGCGGGCGAATAATACGCGGTTTTTACGTATGGTAGATAAGCTGACGCACTATCCCTGACGATATGGAAAACAGGTTATGCTCTGAACCAAAACAATTTGTCTGATAATAGAATCGTTTTCAAAAACATTGTACACAATAAAGGGATTTAATCAAAACAAAACTAAATAGCTTCCTTTGTGTAGCGAAAGTTACCCATATAGTTTGTATGACTAATTTTCGTTACACAAAGGAAGCGATCGTGATTTTGTCTTCATGAAGTCCTTAATTGTGTATTTTTTTTGAACACGACCCATTAATCAGTATGGTTAACATACCAATACCCACTAGCCATAATTTCTCCATAGCAGTGCTTCCATTTCGAGCAGAATAGACCCATTCTAAATTAGTGGGAGTAGACAGTATTAAGTTTATATAAAATTATATTGCAAACGCTGTTGTAGTGGAGTAACCCACTTTTAGGTTCAGTTTGGCGTTTGTGGCGCAATATACGTTGAATACGTTTGTTATTAATCTCTAAATTAATTATTATAATAGTGGGCAAGAAAATGAAAACATATAAAAACCGCGCATAAAAATGTTTGGTCCATAACATCCACGAGAGGAAGGGCTACGGATTAGCCCGAAACATGTCGAGTTAAACTCGTTTTGTGACGTGAGTAATTCGTAATATTTCACTATGAATGTTAGTATGTATTTTGAAAAATCTGGTATTTTGAGAACGTGGTGTTTAAGGTACGAGCGGCTGTTTTGAAAAATCTCGCAACTTAAAATAACAGTCTGAAATATGTTTTTAGTATTCAAGAAACCTACGTAATTTCTTCTGTATTTTGCCACAAACAGTAAACGAAACCGGTCTCATGACTTGTATGTTGCGTCTTTGTTTGCCATTTACGTACTTGTAAATATTACTGTGTATATCTATAATTTTTATATTAAAGTGAAAATATACATACTATAATCATTTTTTTATCTTTTACTTTTCAATGACTTCTCTTATCTGTAAAAACTTTCCACCAAATGTATCCTGAATTATTTACAACGTACATAAATCGAAAAGTAAATAAGTACAAGATGTAAGTGCAAAAAGCATGTTAAACAATATTTTTCTCTGAAATATGCCAAAAACGAATCCTTCTCAGTTACGCCATGTTCGCCTGGCTATCTGTTTATCCTTAGGTTCGCAGCTTAGATCTTATTAGTAATATCTTTGCTGTAATTTGGCATTCCTTTCGTCTTGCCACCCACGGTGTCGTTGGATAAATTAAAAAATAGTAGATTATACAACGAGAGCATAAAACGAGCCATTTTACCCGAGACGTTCATACTCGAGCCGGTATGGCGACGGTGGATAGACTCGTCGAGGGAAAATCGGTAGGGTTTAATGCTCGAGTTTTACACTGCTTTTCACTGATTGATTACAAGGAAATTAAACAGCAACAATTTACTTACAAGCTCTTATTTTCCATGCATTGCAATTTCTATAATAATATACCAGTATAATAAAAAACACCAGTTTTATAAAATAAAAATAATAAACTCAAATTTAATTTCTGGTGTTTGTGGCTGTTTGCGGCCGATTGCCTTGGTTTTAGACGACTTCATGCACAAGAGCATAAAAAGCTATTTTATGCAGCATTATCTTGACATAAAGAACAACTTTACGAACATGAGAAGTGAAAAAATGTTTGCAGGTTTCCGAAAGTAGGTATACCTAATTTAATTATTAGCTAAACCAAACTTAGAAATAGTTATAAACAAAACTCACCTAAACCACACCGTAAGCTGCACGGTAAGTACCTAAGCATGTTCCAAAAAATTAAGTCAGTCGGAAATTTAATTTGTGTGAAATTTCCAAACTATTTTCTCAACCATACACGCCATACCCGTGTCGCTCACACCCGGTTACTCAAGCCAGGCTGTAATCAGCGATCAGCAATCAGCTTTTTGTCCGAACCGTCCCTGGGGAGCGGTTAGGCAGAACCCTTGATATCGTATCTATCCGCGGGATTGTTACTGGTCATGGGAAATTTGCTCGGCGAGAGGGGAATGGGAGGATTTGTTGGTTGTGCTCTTTTATAGTTATGTCGCGCTGCGGTAGTTGCAGCGATTCCTAAAAGTGTCCGCGGTTTGTCCGAGAGTTATATAAAACGTACGTAGATAATTACGGATAAAAAAATATAAAGTAATCATAAAATAAAAAATAATCGCCAAAGGTGCTGGTGCTGCTAAGCGCAAAACTTTAGAACCACTGCACCAAATCGGTTTTTAGGGTTCCGTAGTCAACTACGAACCTTTATAGTTTCGCCATGTCTGTCTGTCTGTCCGTCCGCGGCTAAGCTCAGAGATCGTTATTACTAGAAAGCTGTAATTTTTAGGGTACCTCCCATAGACGTAAAGGGGGGGGTGATTTTTTTTTCTCGACTAACCCTATAGTGTGGGGTATCGTTGGATAGGTCTTTTCAAACCATTGTGGGGTTGCTAACATGATTTATCTATTCAGTAATCTGTTTGCGAAATATTCAACTTTAAAGTGTAAATTTTCATTAAAATCGACCGTTCCCCCCCCCCCCCTCTAAAATCTAAACTGTTGGGTGGAAAAATTTGAAAATAATCAGAATGGTAGTAAATATATCAAATTTAGTAGGAAAATTATAGCGGCTAAAATTGCTTGGATATTATTTGTAGTTTAAGAGTAAATAGTAGCCTAAGGTATAAAACATACCTAAACTTGGATGATTCCGTACACATACGAAATCCTTAGAAAAATATTACTTGATTTTTTCGTAATGGCTACGGAACCCTACCTTGGGCGTGTCCAATATGCTCTTGGCCGGTTTTTTTTTGTTGTGTTCATAATTGTCAGGACAAGGTTTTTATGAAAAAAAAAACTAGCGGGAGCAAAGGGCATCAGCTAGTAATAAATAAATATCACGGGACAATTCACACCAATGACCTAGTCCCAAACTAAGCAAAGCTTGTACTATGGGTACTAGTCAACGGATAAACTTACTTATATACATAGATAAACACAGAAGTAAATAATAAAAAAATGATGATTATTATTTCTCGTTCATAATTTATTCTTGCTTCGAACATAGCATAAATATATTCAAACTAAAAGGTATAAAACAGGTACCTAAGTTATCAAAATAACCAGCTAGGTTTCCACCAAAAAAGTATGATCAATTTTAGGGTTTCATGGCCAAATAAAAATGGGAACCCTAGGGTGGTAAAGGAATTACATAATCTAAACATAAGTACCTCGAAGTATACCTAAGTACAGCGAAATATATTTACTTACCACGGTCGTAAACAATTACAACATTTGCTCATTTTCAGATGGATGGAAAATCCATTCAAATTTCCAATCCAAATAAAACACGCATATAAAGTTTCCACAGAGACAAAAAGTACAGAATCTACAAACTTAGCTTTGCGGTTAAAAACATTGCCACGATCTAGAATCTTCGTGAAGTTGATCTGCAGCTTTAGTTTTTTATTTTACCAGCAGTAAAATAAGTTTGTTTATTTGTTGGGGCAGTAACCGCATGAAAGGTTTTAGAGAGAAAGCAATGAGAGAAGGCACTGTCTTCAATGTCATTTATGCAGAGCAGTGTATGATTTGCCGTGCGCGAATGTCTCTGAAAAGCGTTTCTACAATATTATGTCGCTTGAACACAAAGAGGGTTGGGTTTGCATGAATTGTAGACATGTACAAGATAAGGGCAGTATTACTAATGATTTACCATCACCATCATCTAGTAAAATTACATTCCGGAAAAAAAATAAAGTTAACGTTCCACTGAGAAACTCATTTGATTCTTTGGTAGACTTAGAGGAACATGAATCCTCACCGTTGTCATCGTCGTCAGCGCTAAGTAGTATAATTATGAATAGAAGCTGTCCAGATATAAGCGTCAATACACATAACCAATTGGAAACAATGAGTAGTAAAATAATAGATTTAGAGAAAAAGCTAATGACCGCCAACCAGGAAATTGAAAATTTACTAATGGAAAATAGCATATTGAAAAACACAATAAAACAGTGTGATGGTAAAATAAATAAACTCATACATATCTGCAAATCTGATAAGAAAAAACACACTTCGAGTAGAAAAGGAAAGCGTCGTAGTTCATCTAGAATTTTTAATGCACCTACTTCAAACGAGCTAAATCAGAGCTGCAGGGATCAAATCATAGATATGGTTAATGATAGTTTTATTGAGTTTCAAGTGGACCCAGCGCGGAGCACCTCCAGTGAATCCTCTCCACTAGGTATTAATGAGCCAACGCTGGACGCCGTTCGGAGCCGTCTTTGCACCAAAGATAATTTAAGGAAGATTTGCATGATAAGTACGAATAAATGTAATAAAATGTTAGCTATCTCTGACTGTTTTTTAGGTGAAAAATACAAGATTTGCCACTATCTTAGTCCAGGGGTAGGGATTAAAGATCTTTTCAATAATTTAGGTGCCAAATTAGTGAACTATACCGTGAATGATTATTGTTTGGTATTTATTGGTGACAGGGACTTCAGAAAATCACAGAACTATGAGGAGCTGATAGTATGTATAAGAAATGAGGTAAAAAAATGTAATTATACTAATATTGTAATATGTGCTCCAACTTTTAACTGCGGCTATTACTCCAATTTGCATAACAGGAGAATTGAAATATTTAATGCATTATTACATGCTGATAGTATTAAATATGAATATGCTTACCTACTCGACTGTAATGCAAACTTAACATATGATTTTGATATGTTTTATAAAAGGACTGGAACTGTAAATAATAAGGGTATGAGGGTAATATTTAATGATCTCGGCAATCTCTTAATTCAAATAGAGAAGTTTGTTAAAAAATCAGAAGCTTGTAATCTAATCCAATCTAGTCTAATGCAATCCAATTCAATACCGGCCACTATCGCGGATGCGGGTGTTACCTCTGCTCCGATTAAACTTGTGCTAGACAAAGTAGCATTCGATGGTTCAGTTCTGAACGAGGTCGCTCTACTACCAACGCGGAATGCGGATGCAGGAGTTAATTCCGCTCGGGCTGAACTTATACAGGATAACGTGGCATCTTGTGCAATAGCTTCATCCCAGGACGGACCAGTAGTGCCGTTTCTTGGTCATGTCATATCCACAAACACCGATTCAATCCAACGGGGAAAAAAGTTTTTTCGTCAGCAACAATAACTTGACTATTTTTCACCAGAACGTAGCAGGTGCTCTACATAAAATCGATACTCTTGACATAATCTTAAAAGAGCTTAAGGACAATAACGGTCAGGTTGATGCAGTTTGTTTGTCGGAACATTTTGTGAGACAAGGAGGGGAAAAAAACCTAGTATTAAATGGTTACTCCCTAGCTGCTATTTATTGCCGTAAAACCAAGGAAAGGGGAGGTACTAGCATACTTCTCAGAAATGGTGTTGAATATGAAGAATTGCTATGGATAAAAGACTTGTGTCAGGAGAAGATTTTTGAGTGTTGTGGTGTAAGCTTGCTAAAAATGGATGTTTTACTTTTGTGTATTTATCGGATTCCCTCGGTTGATATTGACCAATTTTTCAATAGGCTTGAGCAATTATTAAATAAGATTACATTAAAACACAAAAAAAAAAATCGTCATATACGGTGATTTTAATATTGACAGGCTAAAACCGAAGTATGAGGTAAACAGAGAGTTTGAACGATTGCTAAAATGTTATAACTTTGAATTACAGATTGCCTCTCCTACTCGTATAACGGCACAATCTAGCACGTGCATTGACAACATTGCAATAAATTTTAAAAACAAATATAATGCAATGGTTCAACACCTTCATATATCAGACCACACGGCTCAAACTTTGGTGATTCCAGTAAAGTCGGTGCAATATCATGTCCACTGGTTTGTATGGAGGCGTAACATGTGCCTTAGTAACAGAAAGAAATTTACTGATTGCATAAGTGCCCTAAGCTTTAATGAGGTATACGAATGTGGGAACACTAACCAATCTTTTCAAAATTTTCATGATCTAATTTTATTGTTTTTTGACCTTTGTTTTCCCCGTAGTAAAATTAAAGTTAAGGCTAATGCAACAAGAAATTGGGTTACACCGGGCATTAGAGTTGCATCAAAAACAAAACGTAGATTGCGTAAACAATACACGAGTCATCCTAGTGATCAAAATAAAAATGCTTACAAAAGCTATTCTCTTTTACTCAAAAAACTAATAAGGAAAGCTCAAAAAAATAATAATGATCAATACATTAAAAAATCTGGCAACATACCTAAAGCTACTTGGAATTTAATAAATGATTCGGTTGGAAACAGGCAACCTAGGGGTTCTATTGATAAGATGATGTTTATGGGTAGATTATATAATGACTCTCTAGAAATTGCAAATTTATTTAATGAACAGTTCACTAATGTAGTAATAAATGATAAAGCACAGGAACCTGCAACTGCCTCTCTGCCAAATAATAGACACACTATATTTCTTAAACCAACTGATCCTGATGAAATCATGAAAGTCATTATGTCCTTGAAAAATTCACGTGCTCCAGGCTATGATGAAATACCTACTTCTATTCTTAAGGAAAATTGTACTGTCTTAGCTGCGCCTTTGAGCTACATTATTAACCTATCTATCGAGGAGGGAGTCTTCCCAGATATCTTAAAGGTTACCGTCACTAAGCCAGTATTTAAGAAGGGTGAACGGCTGGATTCTCAACAACATAGGCCCATAGCTCTGATACTCATTTTTGCAAAAATTTTTGAAAAAGTGATGTACACCAGAATTGTTTCTTTTTTTGCAAAATTCAATGTTCTGTCAAATAGCCAGTTCGGGTTCAGTAGGAACAAAACTACAACTCTGGCAATTTATAATGTCCTTGATACTATTATGTCGTTTAGGGATAAGAGAATACCAGTGATGACCATATTTATGGACATGACAAAAGCATTTGACCGAGTATCACATACAATTCTTTTGTCAAAGTTGTACAGCTGTGGTATTAGAGGAAATGCACACAAATGGTTGTCATCGTACCTATACCATAGAAAACAATGTACAGAAGTTTCCAGCATCTGTGATAAAACTAAAACTTTAGTTACATTTAGGTCTAAATTTAGTCTTGTTAAGTACGGCGTGCCACAAGGAAGTATCTTAGGGCCTCTACTTTTTTTGGTTTATACTAATGATCTGCCGGGCATAACAAAACAAAAAGTTGTTCTTTTTGCTGATGACTGTTCTCTGGTTATAAGGGGTGATGACATAACTACATATGAAATTGAAGCTAATAGAATTTTCAATAACGCTGTTAGATGGTTGGAACAAAACAACTTAAGTATAAATTTAAGCAAAACAAAATTTATTGAATTTTATGCACCACAGGGAAAACCTAAAGAGGTCAAGTTATTGTATGGTGATATTGAAATTGAGCGTGTAAACTGGACTCGCTTTCTGGGTATTACAATAGACTGCCATAATGACTGGAAGGAACATACAAACAATCTCATGGATAAGCTAAGCAGATATGCCTTCGCTCTCAAAAGACTGTCGAATATCACCTCTCAGGAAACGGCACTGCTGGCCTTCCATGGTTTTGTCATGTCCAATTTGAGATATGGTCTAATTCTGTGGGGCAATAGCACTAATGTTCCAAAGGTTTTCAGGTTGCAAAAAAAATGTTTGAGAGCCATATGCGGGGCTCCGCAATCTTTCTCTTGTAGACCATTGTTTAAAAAATACAATATATTGCCCCTACCCTCTCTTTATGTATACGAGGTATGTCTCTTCGTTAAGAGTAACATGCATTTGTTCACTGTAAAGGCATCTAGCTCAAGACTTTACGCTAAATATGGACCTGAACTATTGCACCCTGGTACAACGTCTCCTCTAGTAAATAAAAATTGTATATGCATGTGTATCAAGGTCTACAACTATTTGCCAAAGACATTAAAAGAATTAGATTTACCACTTTTTAAAAGAAAATTGTTCAATTGGTGCATGGACAAACTTTATTATTGTTGTTCTGAACATTTTGATAAAAGGCCGAGTTAAATTTTTTTTTTTTTTTTTTTTGGGACATTTGATGTATTGTAATCTAATTGTAATTCATTTTAATTAATTTATTTATTCACCTTGACTTATTTTGTATGGTAATATTTTGTACCTATTTGCTAGCTGACTTTTTTATTATTATTACTATGCATGACATGTTTTATTTTTTTTTGACTATATTATAGAGAATTTAATTTTGTACGCCTATTTTTAGGTAGAAAGTGGAGATTCAGACTAGTTTTAAGATCATTTATGTACACCTGCTTTCAACAAATAAATAAATAAATAAATAAATAAATAAATAAATAAATAAATAAATACTGTTGGTGCTTCTCGATGGGAATGAAATATCAAAAAAGTTTCTAGATTCCAGATTGTGTCAAGGATTTCAGGGTGCGAAAGGATCAGGATTTTCTTGACGAAGTGCCTTAATAGAACACGTGAAATATACTTACACTAGCTTTTGCCTGCGACTTCGTCTGTGCAGAATTCAAGTTTGTAGTCAAGCTTGTTCATCTCTTTCATTGAATAAATTGCTACCTAGTTTACTCAATCACTTCTGTGCAGGTGAGCTAAGAGATGAAGATTCGAAGGGTGCGGTTAAAACATGACCATGCCTGTTGCATAACAAAGTAGGTAAGTACAACTAATATTACAAGCGGAACTCTCGCTTCAGTTATATTAACTAGAAAGGGAGTTCCGCTTGTAATATAAGTTGTAGGTACTTTGTTATGCAACAGGCCCCAGGTCGACAAAGTAAGTTGTGTTTTAACCGCACCAGGTTCGATCGATACGACCCAGAATCTCCTTCGTCATCCTCAAATTATGCATGTACCGAACAAGATAATCAGTACAAATTGAGCGCTCGCGTAAAAGTAATGATTTCAATCAGAGCCCGCGTCGAACGCGCTAACGCGGCGGCCATCTTCCCGAATTGCTTCGCTACAGGGCTGACGCACTGTTGTTCAACCGGTTCTTTACCGGAAAAGAAAGACAATGGAAATTTGACCTAGATCTGCATCAGCGGGAGACGATAGGTGTGGGTCAAGGAGGTAATCAACTGAACAAAAACATTCAATTAGCTATAGTACCTACCTACCTACTTATAGTAGTACTAGCTATTGTCCGCGACTCCGTCCGCGAAGAATAGCGGTATAAAAATAGCCTACGACCTATTCTCAGACCTACTAAATGTAGACAAAAAGGTTTCATACAAATCGGTCAAGCCCAAAAATCCAAAAATCCTCTTCTTGCAAGTGCAATACTGGAAGAGAAGCTTTTGGTAACTTCGAAAGTTTAGTCAACCCAGGGGGAGTCGGGTTGTTAGTACCATTCGACACTGCTAGGTCCTACTACGTTTAAGTAAAGCCTTTTATCTGACGCCTTTATCTTATTTTTTCAACGTTTCCAACGTAATTATGGCAAAGGTCAGCCACGAGAACCGTTTAGAAAGTTCTGCACCTTAATTAGCTACGACTGAGTACCTACAGACAGTTTAATGTTCCAGTTTTTCAGGCTTTCAGTGAAGCGTGGGCGGTGCGGCCGACGCGTAGGTTTCCGCCACAGAACTAAAGGTGATATCAGATGGTAAATTTTTCTTTAATTTTCTTAATTTATTGAATCAGGCGTTACTTTGCGGAGATATGGATCAATCAATGAACTGAAACAATTACTTTGCTCACCCGCGACAAACAGAGTAGGTATTAATTGTTTCGTTTCATTTTGCATCTTTGCAAGTGACACTGAACGCAAAGTGAAACTAAAATGCCGATTGAATTCACTAGCAAACCGATCCAACGATGTTGGATATTTTTATTCAGCATTATCCGTTCCCACTCCGAATGAAAGAAAAATTAACAGTGTGAACACAGAGAGAACGTTCACTCGGATTCGGCCATTTAAACTTAATCCAAGACCCACGACTTCGTACTATGCACGTTCTATGCCATATTGAAAGAAATTACGGATAAATGTTCAATTCTACGTCATTTCAGCTAAGCCGTGTGAACATGGAATGAAAAACACCAAAAAATTTGAAAAAGAAAAATTAATGAAATCTCGTAATCTAATGAATAAAGCCATGGAAGCCCCGTGGTTCGAACTATGGCCTCTTAAGCAGAGGGTTGTGGGTTCAAATCCGGGCTCGCACCTCTGAGTTTTTCGGAATTTATGTGCGAAATTACATCTGTACCATAAACTTTGCTCTGAAAAAAAAACATCATGAAAAAACCTGCAAAGGCCTGCGAAGAAATTCAATGGTGTGTGTGAAGTTCTCAATCCGCACTGGGCCTGCGTGGGAACTAGCGCACAAGCCCTCTCTTTCTGAGAGGAAGCCTGTGCCCTGCAGTGGGACGTATAATGATAGGCTGGAAAGATGATGATGTAATCTACAAACTTATGGAAGTACGAGAAAATATCAGCTCATTGACAGCAGGAGAGGCGAAAATGTGGCGACATCGATTCTGGAATTAAATATACTCGATAACATTTCTGTTCCTCTCGTTACTAGTTCTATGGTCTCCGCCCACTGTCTACCCTCAACTCGCTGTAAAAAGTGTCCCTTGCCTCGCGAAGGGTCCCGTGGAATTCAGTTTGCCTACATCAAATTTAGGGGTTCGCCTAGCTGTAAGTATATATCTCACTTCCATGTGATTAAAGTTCCTGCTGTTCCAGGCTGCTAAAGCTTTGCTTTACAAGTATCTACATATACGTATATTTAAGACTAGTTAACCTAGTGATTACAGAACCTGAATACGAAGCTGAGATCCCGGGTTCGATCCCCGGTGGGGGGTGAATGTGCATGAATAACTATACATAAATTAAAAATTTTAAAAACCCCCAACGCAGTTTGGTTACACATAACAATTTGTTTGAAAATAAAGTAAATATCCATTATGCGTCAAAGATCCCTTCCGAAACTAACAAAAGAGCTAATAACTTTGAAACGGCTAAACCAATTTTGATGAAACGTGTCTAAATTGTCTAAGAACCATCGCCAAGAAATCTGCTTTCAAATAAAAAAAAACACATCCAAATTGGTTCACCCGTTTAAGAGCTATGATGTCACAGACAGACACACACACATAGTGGCCAAAATTATAAGTATAAGACCCACTGAGTTATATAATCTAGAGTGACAAACTTCATACTACCGCCTCAACAAAACGCGTGCCAGTTTTTAAATTTGACAACGTAGCTTTGAAATCAACAAAATAATAAATGAGACATATGTTTGTCTCTCTTCCACTAGTATGCTCGCATTGCGCCGTTTATAAATGTGATAAAGATGACGATATTTAAGGCTTGGTGTTGCTTACCTTACACAAATTTCCCCCTAAATAATAAATTACACGAAGAAATTTTTTATTAGTTCATAATGTTAACTGGGTGGACAAAACCATAATTAATTGGGTTTCAAATATTACTACTACTAATGCACCTACTAGCAGCTGTTGCCAGTGCCATTTTATAATATTAGTGCGAATTAAGTATATCTATTGAAAGGCGTAAAATAAAACGAAAGTTTTTTTCATAACACAAATTTAATATAATATAATAAAACCAAAATATAGAAAACACAACGACCATTAAAATAGATATATGTAAGTATTTTTGTCTCGGAAGTTTTAATTTTTTTTTGTTTTTATTTTTTTCTGAGTACAATTTATTTTAATCATTTATTTATTATACCTATACTCAAACCCGAGGTAGCCTAGTGGTTCGACCTATGGCGTCTCAACCAGAGGTTCGTTGGTTTCGAATCCAAGCTCGCACTTCCGAGTTCGCTTCACGTTCACTTATGCATGAGTGAACGTAACCACCATCTGTTGTTGTTTTTTTTTTATGTTGCTCAAGAAAATGTTTCGAGCAAATTTTTGTTGATTTTGTAGGAAGCCAGTCGGTTTCCCGTCTTAGTAATCTGATTTTTTCTATCCAGATCCGACGGCGCTCTTCATCTTTCGGTACCCTACAAAGTAAACATGCAACATAAATTTAATAGCACAGGCTAAATAGAGATTCCATAGAATATGCGAAATTCCCCCTAAAGGTTGGGAAAACCAAACTATGATTATACTGGCCACACTGAACTTACAGTTCGATATTAGATATTTTTATTAGTTTTTGGTCACATATAGAATAATATGAGTAACTGAAAACTGAACTTACGCATGAAAAGTAATGCCACTTGCTTTATTGTGTGTGTTGATAGCGGAATCGCAAGATTTTACCGTGTATTTCCCCATTTTTCGCCCGGTATGTAACGGTCGGTGTCACAACGACGACTGGTTAGCTGTCAGTTGAGTTCGAGACTGCAGTCTACATCTGAGGTTCCTCATGTTTGCGATCTGCCTACAAATCTAGTTTGTATTACATCAATGATAAGACCCCTCTTTTTGTGTCGGGGGTTAAAAATACAAATGTTTGTGCTCGAATCTTGGGTGTTTAATATTGTTCGGTTTGCGTAAGTACTTTGGGACTAGGTCAATGGGTGTCCTGTGATATTTTATTATTACAAACTTTTTCATCATCATCATCATTTCAGCCGAAAGACGTCCACTGCTGAACATAGGCCTCCCCCAAGGCTCGCCAAACAGATCGGCCCTGCGCCATCCGCATCCAATGCGTTCCCGCTACCTTCACCAGGTCGTCGCTCCATCTTGTTGGAGGCCTACCTACACTGCGTCTTCCAAACAAACTTTTACAAACAAGTTACAAACTTTTTATCAACTTGCAATGTCTGTTTGTTCGGGTGGAATCTTTCAACTCAAACTTGAAGTAGATATCTTCAAACCGATTGAGCTGAAATTTTGCATGCATGTACAAATCCGATAACAATACAATGATATTATGACATGGAGCTGATCTGATGATGGAGCTGGAGGAACTCTGTAATAAACTTCAAAAACCCCGGAGAAGCGAGTTATCAGCCCCAAAATATGTGAGCTTACAAGACATTATTTTAGCTTTTTTGCGTGTGATGCGTTCTAAAACCATGTTGACTCTCCCAGCTTTCACAGTCTACTCTTCTTAATAACAATTTTTGCAAGTGGTAGGATCGATAAGTCTACACACATAATAATTACTAGCTGTCCCGGCGAACTTTGTTCCGCCTTAGAGTAGAGGCAAAAAAAAATGTCCCCTTGCAACGCGTTCGCCGCTCCTTGCAACTGGCCTACGCCGCTCATGTACAGTCGAGTTCACCAATATATGTATCGCCAACCTTTCATAAATATCTATACATACACCTTATGTTACCGTAATAAGGCCTATGTATAAATATTTATGAAATGTTGGCTGTACAGATATTGGTGAACTCGACTGTACGGTCGAGTTCACCAATATATGCATCGCCAACCTGTCATAAATATCTATACATAGACCTTATGTTACCGTAATAAGGTCTATGTATAAATATTTATGAAATGTTGGCTGTACAGATATTGGTGAACTCGACTGTACTTACAATTGCGTCATCCTTTTTCGTGTATGCAGCCGGCGTTCATCGATTTATTAGAAAAAATTAAGGGGTTACCCTTAACATTTAGGGGTATGAAAAATAAGATGTTGGCCGATTCTCACACCTATAGGTAACGCCACCAGAGTTGAGGCCACGCACACAACCACATCTCATGTAATGACAACGGGATTTTGACGTTGTGTTGTCGTTTAACGACAAAACGACGACGTCAAAATCCCGTTGTCATTACATGAGATGTGGTTGTGTGCGTGGCCTCAACTTTGGTGGCGTTACCTATACCCGATATGCACACAAAATTTCATGATAATCGGTCGAGCCATTTCGGAGGAGTTTGGTAACAAACACCGCGACACGATAATTTTATATATAAGAATATTGGTGATCAGGCTGTGTTTCATACATATCTGCCCATCATTCTTTGGATGACATGACAAGACAATATACCTACAGAAAAGTCGCGATCCAACTTTTTGCCAGCCCTGCCATTTACGAGGCCGACTTGTAATTTTTTTCATCTCGTGAAACGGCGCTCTTTGTCCCCGGCGGATGCAATCGGCCGCCAGATTACACCAAAAGGTTTATGGCGCTGGCAAGCCCCCTCTGATATGTCGGCGATGAGGCGCTCAAAGATAATGTAGATCAGTGTTCCGCAAAGTGTGTGCCGCGGCACTCTGGTGTGCCGTGGTCATTAGTTGGTGTACCTCGGAAAAATAAGGTTATCTCATAAATCTAAATAGACGGCGGAAGAAAACTACTTACACAGATGTAAATCACGCTGATTTCACATGATTAGGGTTCCGTACCTCAAAAGGAAAAAACGGAACCCTTATAGGATCACTTTGTTGTGCGTCCGTCCGTCTGTCGAGACCCTTTTTCTCAGGAACGCGTGGAGGTGTCAAGCTGAAATTTATATCAAATAATCAGGTCTACTGTCCATTGGAGCTGTGAAAAAATGAAACTTCTAAGCCAACGCAATCAAAAGATACAGCCATTTATGCCGCAAATTTTCGACACTCGCAAGGGAATCAAAACCTACAGGGTACTTCCCGTGAACTCAGAATCTTGAAATTTGGTACGAAGCAAGGTCTTATAGCACAGATAAAGAAAAAATTGCGAAAAGCATAAATTTTTTTGTCTGTCTGTCTATATCAGTAACCAATCTACAATGATCCCACACTGCGCACATTTTGCTTAGGAGTAGGGGTCTGCTAAGACTGGATGTCATAGATACATATAAATTTGTACGGAACCCTCGGTGCGCGAGTCCGACTCGCACTTGGCCAGTTTTTTTTTTCATTTAAGGTGTAGCTCCAAAAATTTTTGTTTTCCTACAAGTAAGTAGGTACTTACCTTGAACACAAAAAGTTTGCGGAACACTGATGTAGACAACCCTATTATTGAGACAGAGAAAGAATTAATTAGAACTTTGGTTCCGATTCTGAGGGTAATTACCCCCGAATGGGTAAAAGCGGGTTTTGTGAGGTGTAACGAATAAGACGCCATTAAAAGTGGGTACAAATGAGTCGGAAAAGCTGCGCTGTTCTTATTTTAGGCTAAAATAAGCCGTGGTAGCCTTGTCATGTCAAACAGTATAAGATGGCGACAGAGAGAGATGGTGAAAGCCATTGCAAGCGCCCGCGCGTTAGACAGTACAGCCCCGTCATATATTTGATGTCATACTCGTAATGCATAGCTTTTCCTAGTTTCACTTACTTAAGTCTGGTTCCTCCGACCTCACGTATTACATTACTTGCTGCAACCCCAGTCTAAACTACAACCCCTATTTCTACGAAGTATCAAAACACAAATAACTGTACAAACTCTGACACTGGTTTGATTTGCTGAGGGCTCGAGACGTGAATTCATGAATAAATTATAGGATTTATTAATAAACAAATTAAAGTCAGTTTATCTTAGATCCTTGATAACTTTGGGATTACCTAAAGCTTGTTTACAGGGATGGGCGGGATATGAAACTGGAGTTTTTTGTGGGTCATAATTAATGTCACCCAGGATTTAATCAGAACCAGCGATATCATATTTACCAAATCTTTGTTAGATCTACCCTTTTTGTTCCGTGTGTCTACATTTAGGTACGTTCACCGTAAAGCTCATGGTCCCTGATCGGAATAGGTAGTGCAATTTCGGTTGAATGACATTAGACTTGATATGGATAAGACCCGAGATGCCGGGACTCGTATTTTTTACGGAATAGTTTCTTCATCATCATCATCATCATTTCAGCCGAAAGACGTCCACTGCTGAACATAGGCCTCCCCCAAGGCTCGCCAAACAGATCGGCCCTGCGCCATCCGCATCCAATGCGTTCCCGCTACCCTCACCAGGTCGTCGCTCCATCTTGTTGGAGGCCTACCTACACTGCGTCTTCCGGTCCGCGGACGCCACTCGAGAACCTTAATAAACCTTAACCTTAATAGCCTTATTAACCTTAATAGTTTCTTGACATGTCATTAATTGAAGTTATATGGGGAAACGCGTAAAATAAAAGTTTTCGTCATTGTATCGTTCATTTAACATAACATATTTCGTTTAAGAGTGATATGTGTAATATAAAATATAAAACATAGTAGTATGAAATGTGTACAATCAAACAATTACAAAATAAAACACAAAATTATCAAAAACTCAAAAAACTTTTCAAATGATATTCGGGGTTTTAAGCTATATCCATACTAAGCTTACGCACCGAAATCTCGCGAGATTGCGCTTTCTATTCCGATCATTGCTCATGGTAAACCAATCTAATTTTTTAATCAAATGAAACTGACAGATTGTAGGTATTGCAGGTCACACCAATAATCATACAGTTATGATTATTTCTCTTTATGGTACATTTACACGCTTGCCAAGACTTGGCAAACGTCTACTAAGATTTACACGCTAGCAAGTGCGTTATTGTTCCGTTAAGGCCAACACAAACCGAGAGCGCGGGGCGGTGACGGAGCGTGCCCAGTGCGCTCTATAACACTAAATCAAATATACGGTGACACACCGGCAGCGCGGCACACCGTATTTTATTCATTGTTATTGAGCGCGCTGGGCACGCTCCATCGGCGCCCCGCGCTCACGGTTTGCGTTGGCCTTTAATAGGTATAACATTATTAACTTACAAAGATTTTACCTAGTACCCTCTAATTATCTTCCCTCGTCATGCTACAGTCGCCAGCTTCCCCACGACCATCAGATATTAGCTGACGCATTAACCTTTCACGTCAGCACGATTGATGACGCAGATGACGCGCACTATGCCATTGTCGACCCTTTCTGTGTAGAGCCATTAGCCTAATGCCCTGGAGAGGACATTTGTAGGTTAGACGCGTTTGTGATCCGCACTCATTGAATACTTGTCTGCTTACTAAAGGCTGGGCTACACTCGTATCTGGAAATGTTTGCTTTTACTGAGTGAGTAGATGGACCGCTACACGGGCGTTAATAGTTTTTTCACTTCTCATGCTCTTAAAATGTTACTTTAGTCTCTGCATATCGGGACTAAAGCTCTTTTTTGATCTCAAGGGATTAAAGTAAAATTTTTTTAATTGACTATGGAAACCCCTAAACTACCAATCACGGTGTTTGTGAATGGAGGATTATCGCCATTTTCAGTAACTGGGTATAGACAATTTTAAAGCTTTCCACAGACCGAAGCGCGCTGCGGACGCACTGTTGCGCCCTGCGCTTCGGTCTGTGGAAGCCTTTAGGGCGTGGAAATAACCTCAAAATGACAACTGTATAAAAAATATTTAAAAAATAATAATTTCGTGAAACACATTGAATAATTACGAATATTAATCTATTTAATTATAAAATATTACAGATGAATTCATTTTGTTTTGCACGTAAAGAAAGATTTCCTTTAGCTTAGGTGTTTTTAATTTGTTATTTTTTAAAAACGCTGTCGGCAAAGCAGTTCCCTGCTCTGTCGATAAAATAGCAATCCGCACTGTCGGCAAAGCAGTGCTGGAGTGTACGGTAGATAGAGCAGTTACGTTTGAATGTTAATATGGCGTGACTTCAAAATAATGCGATGTCAGTTGCATTTAATAGTAAATAGAAAGTATAATTAAATATAATTTAACAAAGAATTGGCATATAGAAAATAAACTTAAAAAGTCGTTTCTTTATTCACGGGTAAGTGTTTCAGTTAACAATATATTTTGTGTGTGAACTTAGATCAATTAGGTTAATTTATTTGCTGATTCTAATGAATGAACAATTATCATTCTTACATGCATAGTCCAATTAGTTTTAACATAGTCTTTAAGTTAGAATCTGTTGGCTAATTATGCAAACATTTAAAGCGTCACTTTACAAAAAAATATAAAAAAAAAGAAAAGACAGCGGTATTTTATTTTGCTATTTGAATTTTGAACAGATGTCCATTGCTCGTATTGAGCATATGTTGTAAAAAAGTAATTTTGTACGACGTTTTTTCCTCGCATTCAAAGTGAAAAGTAGAGTGTTTAACGCGGGACTAATCTACCATAATGACAACTCGAATTATAGCCTCCCTCGCTATCGCTCGGGTGGCTAAATATCTCGTGTCATTATGGCTTGTTTTAGTCCCTTGTTGAACAATCTACTATTTCACTTCTCATGCTCTTAAAATGTTACTTTAGTCTCTGCATATCGGGACTAAAGCTCTTTTTTGATCTCTAGGGATTAAAGTAATTTTTTTTAATTTATTTTGGAAACCCCTAAACTGTCAATCACGGTGTTTGCGGATGCAGGATTATTGCCATTTTCAGTGACTGGGCATAGACAATTTTAAAGCTTTCCACAGACCGCAGCGCGCTGCGGACGCTCCGAAGCGCTCCGTAGCGCCGCGCGCTTCAGTCTGTGGAAGCCTTTAGGGCGTGGAAATAACCTCAAAATGACAACTGTATAAAAAATATTTTAAAAAATAATAATTTCGTGAAACACCATGAATAATTACGAATATTAATCTATAAATTTAATTATATTAAAGATGAATTCATTTTATTATGCATACTTAGTCCAATTAGCTATGAAAAAATTCACAAGTTTGAATCTGTTGGCTAAATATGCAAACATTTAAAGCGTCACTCAACAAAAAAAAACCGCGGAACAAATTTAAATTGCTATTTGAATTCTGAACAGACGTCCATTGCTCGTATTGAGCGTACGTTGTATAAAAGTAATATTGTAGATTAGTATACCTAAAACATCGTTTTTTTCCTCGCATTCAAAGTGAAAAGTAGAGTCTTTAACCCGAGACTAAACTGCCATAATGACACGCGAATTATAGCCACCCTCGCTCTGCTCGGGTGGCTAAATATCTTGTGTCATTATGGCTTGTTTAGTCCCTTGTTGAACAATCTACTATTTTACAAGCTTTTATTTACTTTCACCTGTTCCGCTGTCTGTGTGACATCAAATCTTGCAAGTTAAAGTTGACCCAATTCTTGATTTCCGATTGATCCGAAATTTTGCATGCATGTAAATCGGATGACTATGCAATATTCCTTTGAACTTTGTCCTTTGGCTTTGTTCGTTCTTATTTGAGCGTTTGTTCCAAATCACTATCATAGAAAATTTGTTATAGAAATGGCGAAAGATACTGATACAGTTTTTAATTATGTGGTAGAAGTACAGGTCCTCTAATAAATAACCGAAAACGCCATCAAAATGTACAGGCGATTCGTAGAAAGCGTGACCTCGAAGGTGAGGCGGTTGAAACGCTTGAATAATGACCCTATTGCGTAATTTTTCGCCTTTGTTCCTCGTCGCAGTAGCTCCTTCAGTTCTTGCAAAGGAACAAAGGCGAAAAAAATAACGCAGTTTTTCCTTCAACTCTTGTCTAGGAACTAGTGCGAAAAAAATGCAATAGTGCCTGCAAAGGAACAGCCAAAGGAACTACCGCGAATAATACGTGGGCGAGGGGTAGCTTCACCCACGCCTAGCTACGCCACTGTCCTTAAATTTCAGCTACTAAAGATACATAACAAGAAAACTTAACGAAATGGTATCTGCCCTGAATTCACTACATTATGTACAGTCAAGGAAACTGAATCGCGTACCAGCTGATGGTACCATTTCACAACCAATTTCACAATTCTTTGGTGGATGTGTGGAATGTCAAGATGACATTTGAAATAAAAAAAAAATTACAAAATTTTTTTAATAAATTTCAATTCAGTATTCTTATAGTGCAGTAAAAAATCTTAATAAGCAATTATTATATTGTTATATCCAGATCAAAATTTGTAAACAATTCTAAATATTGATAAAACAAATAATAATAGTTTAAAATATTTTATTGTAAAAAAAGCGTGGGGTGCATGGTGTCAATTGTAAAGGATTATCATTTTGATAACATCTTAAAAAGCACCAAAGCCCTTACCTCCCAACCCCAACCCCCTAAAACCCCAACCCCCAAACCCCCTTACCCCCTCCCCATTTCCCACAACCTCCTCAACCCTCCCAACACCCCACACCCTTAACCCCAACCCCCTAAACCCCCTTCCCCTCCCATTTCCCCCCAACCCCCCACCCCTCCATCTACCCCCCCTTCCAGCTCCATCATCAAACCCTTGTTAGCATCTAGGCCTCTTACCCCCTCCCCATTTCCCACGACCCCCCAAAATTCCTAACCCCCGAACCCCCCAACACCCCCACCCTATTTCCCCCCCACCCCGCCACCTACCCCCCTCCAGCTCCATCATCAGACCCTTGTTACCATCTAGGACCAAAGTACTCGTCAAAACGAATCAAACGAGCCCAAACTCGATGGGGTTGTTTCGTTTTATTGTGGAGTGCCTTTGGCCATCTTCCAGCTCCAACATCAGACCCTGGTTACCATATGGGATCAAAGTGCTCGTCAAGACGAATCAAACAAGCCCAAACTCGATGGGGTTGTGTCGTTTTATAGTGGAGTGCCTTTGGCCATCTTCCAGCTCCATCATCAGACCCTGGTTACCATCTGGGATCAAAGTACTCGACAAGACGAATCAAAAGAGCCCAAACTCGACGGGGTTGTGTCGTTTCATTACAGAGTTCCTATGGCCACCATCTAGCTCCATCATCAGATCAGCTCCATGTTACCATAATATTGCATTGTCATCCAATTTACACATACGTGCAAAATTTCAGCTCAATCGGAAACCGGGAAGTGGGTCAAAATCGCGCCCTAAGGAGTCGGTTACAAACATACATACATACATACAAACAAACAAACAAACAAACATACAGGTGAAGCTAATATAAAGCGTGTAAAAAGGGTGCACCCAGCAGGCTTATTGTCTAACGTTCCTGACGCTTGCCTTCGCATTCACTATTTCTTTCTGTTAAACGGTAGAAGATGATGTCAGAAAGAATGGTGAAAGCGAAGGCAAGCCTCAGAAGTGTCAGACAATACGGCCTCTGGTATACGTGATTCAATTTCATCGACTGTACTTACCCTTGTTGTTAATGCTGCAATTCTCTACACAAAACCCTAAATTTGAGGGTTAACCGCAAGCCTCGCAAATCGCATTCGAGCACGTAAATTTACGAGTCCTTGTATTAATTTGACTCAGCGGATGAAGACAAGCAAAGCTCTGGGGGGTTACTACGAAATTCGAAGTTCGAAGTTCGGATCGTGCGGTCCCTCTCACTCTCGTAATAAATACCGTTAGCGTGAGCGGAACGGCATGAAACGAAGTTCGAATTTCGCGCTTCGTAGTATAGGGCCTGTCTGTGGTAGGGAACATGCGTTAATTTTTTTTGTCGATTTAAAATAAAATACCGTAAACCGGAGTGTCTTAGATCAAAATGGGGCTACTTTGATAGTTTTAAAATCGCTATAAAGTCGACTGTCCGTATGAGGTAAATATTTGACATGTTGACAAAAAGAAAAGCGATAAAGACATCGACAAAGAATAGCAAATAAATAAATAAATAAATATCACGGGACAATTCACACCTATTGACCTAGTCCCAAAGTAAGCTAAGCAAAGCTTGTGTTATGGGTACTAGGCAACGGATAAACATACTTATATAGATAGATACATACTTAAATACATATTAAACACCCAAGACCCGAGAACAAACATTCGTATTTTTGATACAAATATCTGCCCCGACACGGGAATCGAACCCGGGACCTCAAGCTTCGTAGTCAGGTTCTCTAACCACTAGGCCATCTGGTCGTCTAAATGCAAATGCTAACAAAAATGCGCGAGTTGGGCAACAAACTACTTTTTATAGTCACCCCGCCAGTTCAAAATCACCCCGGTTTACGGTAATTGAAAGGTGTAAACCACGACACAGTTGAGCGATTTGGACTCGTACAAGAAAGTTTCCGTACCACCGTACAATGTTTTATAAACAGTTCAGTATAATATCCTCGAAATGTAAGCGCAAAAATCGCAAACTTATAAGTAGGTAAACATCTGAACGGCATAGGGTCGCTCGGGTTGCCTAGCAACTGACAGCTGTCGCCTAGGCCGCCTAGCAACGTTTAGAAACCCAAAAAAAACGCTAGAAACAATTTTCTTGTATAACGATGACGACCCCCTTTAATTTTTATCTTTATTTATTTTTAGTATTTGTTGTTATAGCGGCCACAGTAATACATAATCGGTGAAAATTTCAAGTGTCTACGGTACGGTACGGTTCAAGAAATAGAGGTCTGTGACAGACGGACAGATAGACAGCGGAGTCTCAGTAATAGGGCCCCGTTGGCACTCTTTGGTTACGGTACGGAACCCTAAAAAAGCATTGGTGAGTATGATGGGAAGCTGCTTTTTTGACGATATGAAATGTAGTAAAAGTAGGTAAAGGAAGAATGTTGTTGATTTAATTCTTGTATACGTTGCCGAGCCTGCGGATGTGGTTTGCATTTTGTTAATTTTTATAAAGCGTAAAAAATGACGTAAGTGAAATAATACATTAAATTTGTGTTTGCATAATACGGCCATTACTCAGGGACCCTTAACATTTATTAAATATGCCCTCCCTTGAAATTATATGTGTACTGTGTAGTAAAGTTTTAAAACTTATTCAATGTCACCTTTCACGCAAGTTCCCTGTTCTTCTAGCAAAGTTAACACCGAAATGTAATTATAAATTACAAAGGATTATGCTAATACTGACTAATACACTCTGTTAGATTTCCATTGCATTGTAATTTATACGAAACAGCCCACCAGTCTCCCTTACTTTGGATCGCAGAGGAAATTTTTACCGTAACTAGGTATCGAATTTTTCGCTTAGCACCATAATTTTTAAAAATGCTGTTCAATATTTCAGTGTAATATGAAAACATTTGCTGTTGCTTGCTTGTAATTTTGTCTACTTCCCGCGGAAACTTTGCATCAATATTATCATCCCAGCCATACGTCCCACTGCAGGGTATAGGCCTCCTCTCGGAATGAAAGAGCTTGGGCCCTAGTTCCCACGCGGGCCCAGTGTGGATTGGGAACTTCACACACTCCATTGTATTTCTTCTCAGGTGTGTGCAGGTTTCCTCACGATGTTTTCCTTCACCGTAAAGCTCAAGGTAAATTTCAAATATAATTTCGCACATAAATTCCGAAAAACTCAGAGGTGCGAGCCCGGATGTGAACCCACGACCCTCTGCTTTAAAGGCAATAGGTCAAACCACTAGGCCACCACGGCTTTTTTGCATATTTTCGGCATAAAAGTAGTAAGTAAATGTTCGTGGGTTCGATCCCCAGTCGGGGCAGATATTTGTATGAAAAATACGAATGTCTATGATCGAATCTTGGAGGTTTAATATATATTTTTAGTGCATATATTTATCTTTTTGAGTATGTTTATCTGTTGGTTAGTACTCTAAGTACAAGCTTTGTTTGGTCTGGGACTAGGTCAGTTGATGTCAATCGTCGCATGATCATGACTTATTAATTTATTGATTTTATTTATTCATTATTTAAAATACTGCAACTTTCTAGGGCCCGCTAGGATTAAAAAAATTCATCGTTAACTCTGCATTAGGCGTGGCGTTTCCATACATATTGACACTAAGTACGTATAGTATAAATCTTCCCAGGTGAATTTTTCGCTTCGAGCCCTTATCTTTCAAAACAAACGGTATGGCCATAGTATTAAGGTTCAAATTTAATGTAATGGCTCGAAGCGAAAAATTCACTTGGGAAGATTTATACTATAACCTTGGGTTAGCTGGAGCAGAAAGAAACTGTTAAGAATCGTTTAAAAAAAAATAATTTAATTAGTTTTTTTTTAATCCTTAATTCTTATTTCAAATTTCACATTATATAAAATGAAATAATTTACATTAAAGCTACTTAAACGTAGCTAGTAAAATAATATAAATAAATGTTTTAATCGAATGCAATCAATGTAAGCCTCACTACGTTAAATGGAGTGCTTGTATGTATTAATAAGATTTTTACTATAGCAACATCGCATGTTTCAATTTTTACTTATCATTCCTGTCAACGTATCGATTCAACAAATCCAACGACTGTAACGTTCTTACAACTGATTCCGATTATACCAGCAAAAATCTACAGTCCGTTTTATTCAAACCACATCCCGAAGAAACTGAAGACAAGTTTAGGGATATTTACAGAAACAATATTAGACAATATACAATATTTACGGCCTCTGGTCCACGCAAGCTCGCTTTAAGTTATAGTTTTTTTTTAATCTTTTCAGTTCCATAGATCAAACAAACATACAAAGTTCAAGCCTTTAATAACAACAGTTTTTTCATGTTTTAATCAACTTCAGCCTAAAAAATACCCAAAACAAATCATCTAACACAATCTCTACAATGGAGACCTCGATCTTGCCTTTCGCGTCCGAAATGCTTGACTTTTCCTCTTTATTTTCTTTTACGAAAATGCCTCTCTTTTGAGTGGTCTTAGTGAAATTGATTTATTTTGCCTTACCCTGTTTCGTTCCTTAATCGTCGCCGAAAGAATTGTTCCACATTTATAAATTTAATGAGTATTTCAACGAATAAAAAGATTGGTCTTTTCATAAGGATTCACGGTAGGACTTTGTTTTATTAAGAGTTAAAAGATAAGGATGATGAAACTATAGAACAATAATTCCAAGAAGTGACTCTAGTAAAAAAGACTTTATTTTAGCTCTAAACAAACAAGTACAAATATAGAGGGCGATGGCGAGGGCTATGCTCGGAGTTTGTCTGCGGTATCGCATTAGGATTTATGAAATCCGCGCAAGAAGTAAAGTCACCGACATGCAGTGGGCAGGGCACATCGCTCGTAGAACTGATGGCCGATGGGACAAAAAGGTTCTCGAGTGGCGTCCGCAGACCGGAAGATACAGTGTAGGAAGGCCTCCAACAAGATGGAGCGACGACCTGGTTAAGGTTGCGGGATCACGTTGGATGCGAATGGCGCAGGATCGTTCTGTTTGGCAAGCCTTGGGGGAGGCCTATGTTCGGCAGTGGACGTCTTTCGGCTGAAATGATGATGATGATGATGAAACAAATCAATTGTTAACTAACCGGTGGTCAGCCGGCACTACCGGCACAAAAAGTCGAGGGACAAATGGTGTCCATTAGACGCCCCACGGGTTAACTGTAAAAGTAGATTGATGACCACTCGTTGGCTGCTAGTAGGTACTTACCTTTATGAAAATAAAATAAAAACTAACACGAGTTTTACTAACCTAGCCAAAACCTCTTCAAACATATAATTTAATGGCGTAAGTGTTATTATAGGTATCGTCACGAGAGTTGAGATCACGCACACAACAACATGCCATGTAATGACAGCGGGATTTTGACATTTATTCGTACCGATAGCAAGTTCAACAGACTCAATTCAATTCAATTCAATTTTGGGATAATTATGGCCCCATCGAACGGTGCGATGATTCCGCCAATGTCGAGGTTGGATAAGACACTGCCAGACGACCTTTGGTCAAGTACGGTAGAGCTGTCCGTGTTCGGTAGAATACCAGCCACAACCGATCTAGAACAAACAAGTTAAAAACTGCCACCACTATAGATACAACACTACATACTTATAACTAGCAACTAAGTTAGTTAGGGTGTGGTTATTATGGGACAAATCTAATGGATCAGAAGGAATATATTTGGAAAATAACTATTTATGAGACTATTTAATTATATTATAATCTGATGTTATTTTTAGATAAATTCAACAGACTCAACAGTGAATTACAAGATTGACTAAAAATTTCTTCAACCTATTTCATTAAGAATTATTTACAAAACAGAAAATTTTGATGTATTTATTTAAATCAGATAACTATAAGCATATTTTTAGCTATTTACAAAATACCGGTTTTTTTTGTTGCGAATATTTCTTATCAGTTTCAAATTGTTTTATTTCAAATATATGAAAGAAAACTAATAAGAATGCATAGTATTGCGTAGGTATTTCATAATAAGATCATTTAACTCACATTTTCATCCACTCACTCATTTCATTAATTCACTAAGTACTTTTTTGCAATCAGTACGCTTAGTATAAGTTTTACTTCACCAAAATACTTCTCGATCGCGTTTACGTAAAAAAATCAATTACTAGGGAAACATGGACAGCGCCTCCGCGCGCGCGCGTCTATGTTTCCATAGAATTGAAATTTTTACGTAAACGCGATCGAGAAGTATTGAAGTGAAGGAAAACTTATACTAAGCATACTGAGTGCTTAGTATAAGTTTTTACTTCACCAAATACTTCTCGATCGCGTTTACGTAAAAAAAATCAATTCTATGGAAACATGTGACAGCGCCTCTGTACGCTTAGTATAAGTTTTTACTTCACCAAAATACTTCTCGATCGCGTTTACGTAAAAAATTCAATTACTAGGGAAACATGGACAGCGTCTCCGCGCGCGCGCTTCCATGTTTCCATAGAATTGATTTATTTACGTAAACGCGATCGAGAAGTATTTAGGTGAAGTTAAACTTATACTAAGCATACAGTATGCTTAGTATAAGTTTTCCTTCACTTCAATACTTCTCGATCGCGTTTACGTAAAAATTTCAATTCTATGGAAACATGAACGCGCGCGCGCGGAGTCGCTGTCCATGTTTCCATAGTAATTGATTTTTTTACGTAAACGCGATCGAGAAGTATTTTGGTGAAGTAAAACTTATACTAAGCGTACAGTACTTTATGTAGCTGTGTGTTTTTATTCGCCTCAACTCGTGGCATTACCAATACCACGAAAAACTTAAACACGCGCTAAGTACTTAGATATTTTTTTTTTATGTTAGATAGGCCAGAGAAACGAACTAGTGGGTCACCTGATGTTAAATGAACACCATTGTCCATAGACACCCGCAGCGCTTTACACGATGCCAGTGCGTTGTCGGCCCTAAAGGAGAGGGAATAGGGGAAGGGGGAGAGGGAGGGGGAGAGGGAAGGGGTGAGGTATTGGGCCCCCGGCACTCTCACTACCGTACGAAACGCAAGCAGGATTACTGCTGCTTCACGCCGGTGTTCTGTGAGAGGGTGGTACTGCCCCGGACGAGCAGGCCAATTCGTGATGCAGCGGCTAGCTACAACATGGCTCTACCACTACAAAATATATGGTTGAAATGAAGTGAAGTGTTGTAGACATGGTCTGAAATATTAAACAAACGTGTCCGACGGCAGTCTATGTTTTTGTGGTAGCGTTGGTGAGCTTTAATATCGCACCTTCAGAATTAAACTGACTTAATTCAAAATAATGTCATTTCAAAACTAGACCTGATTAGTTTTAATACAAAGTTTGTTATTGAGATGAGAATATTTCGAAATGAGTCGGTTTAATTCTAAAGGTGCGATATATTTTAAGTATATCATGTCTAATTTAAAATGACGCGCCTTACCACCGCATTTACGCCCAAGGTTTTTCATGTAATTTGACGATCGTGATGTTGCACACTGATTATAGTTCACGGAATAGCTGACGCTCCCAAGCAGATGAAGGGTCGTAATTAATACTTGCACGGACACATCAAAATCAACAGATTCGGTAGAGGGGCGCGCGTCATTTTAGCTTAGACAAGCTCTATATACGTAAGGAGTATTTAATATTTTCTCCTTTGTGCTTAATAAGTATATATTTACTGTGACGGCTATTACCATTGAATCTAAGTCAAGGATACCGGGACTAAAACCCCTTAAAAGACTTGGGAATTTCGACCATTCCGCGCCATTACGGCCATAAAGGCAATTGACTAAGTGGCAGCCATTTTTAAACAAAATCACCCTTCAACCAGATGCATTAGAAGTACCAAAGTACTCTAATCTACGACAGGGATGGATGGAGCACTTTGTCTGCTAACTTGTAAGATGGTGTGTTCCTAGGCTAATTTGGTACCAACATAGTGTAATAAAAACCGACCAAGTGCTAGTCGGACTCGCGCACGAAGGGTTCCGTACCATTAGCTATAAAAACGGCAAAAAATCACGTTTTTTTGTATGGGAGCCCCCCTTAAATATTAGTTTTGTTTTAATTTAATTATTTATTTTTATTTATTTATTTATTTATTTATTCATTGTATAGTCATGTACATATCATCAGGGTGTTATAAAATATATTATATAAGTCAGAATATGACGCCCTGTAAGGGCACACAATACCTAGGTATAAACATAAAACTAAACAATATTTTTACAGTATCAAAGAATATTTATAGTTATACATTTATTTTTAATGTGAATATATAACTAAATATTCTGTGAATATTTCAAGCGTCTACCTGTTGCCGTTATCAATATCGAGCAAAAACGAGCAAAAAAATCAAGTTTGTTGTATGGGAGCCCCCTGAAATATTTATTTTATTCTGCTTTTTAGTTTTGTTGTTACAGCGGCAACCGAAATACACCAATCTGTGAAAATTTCAACTGTCTGGCTATCACGGTTCATGAGATAGAGCCTGGTGACAGACGGACAGACGGACTGCGGAGCCTCAGTAATAGGGTCCCGTTTTTACCCTTTGGGTACGGAACCCTAAAAAGACTTAAGTCTTCAATCAGGGTGTCATCACTATCATAATCATTTCAGCCGAAAGACATCCACTGCTGAATATGGCCATATGGGTTCGACAAACAATTCGGTCCTGCGCCATCCGCATTCTACGCGTTCCCACAACCTTAACCAGGTCGTCGCTCCATCTTGTTGGAGACCTACCTACACTGCGTCTTCCGTTCCGTGGACGCCACTCGAGAACCTTTTGACCCCATCAGCCGTCAGTTCTAAGAGCGATGTGCCCTGCTGCCACTTGAGTCTGGCGATTCTTCGAGCTATGTCTGTGACTTTAGTTCTTACGCGGATTTAATTTCGTCATTTCTAATGCGATCCCGCAGAGATCCACCGTCCTCTGAGTGACCTTGAGCTTTCTTATGAGGCCCATCGTTAGCGGCCATGTCTCAGTGCCATCAGAGTGTGTTACCAGTTCATTACATACGACTCTGGGGGGCTACAATGAAATTCGAAGTTCTAATCGTACCGTCCTTGCAACCGAAGTGAAAAACAGACAGTAAAACTCGAGCATCAAACCCGTTTTCCCCTCGACGTGTCTAACCACCCTCGCTGTACCTGCTCGGGTGGCTATATGAACGTCTGGGGTAAAATGACTCGTTTTATGCTGTCGTTGTACAATCTACTATTGGCTCTTCATTTTTTGTTTTACTACGTAGTACAAATGCTCGTAAAGTACGAAAATGGGTCAAGCAAGATCCTAAACTTGAGAACAAAATAATCAGGTAACTTGAAAATGTTTTGTTCTCCATACCTCATTTCATAAACTTTGTTCGTCAAGAGAAAATTCTTTTGACAAGTAGAGGATAAATAGACTTCTATCTTCTATCTAAATAAGGGAAGCGGCGTCCCGGATGCTCAAAATTGCCTTATACAATCGATAGACATTCTGTATCGTATAACCCGGAATCGACATACCAATGATCATAATAAATATAACGAGTAAAATCTTCGAAGAAAACCGACCAATGGTTACCAAGAGTTATTAAGAATTACCGCAAAGTCGTGGTAATTAACTCAATGGAAGGACTCAAGGTCTTATGCTAATAACATGAGGGTCAGTCATTCATTTCTGGTCGATAATTACAGTTTTAAGGGCCGGCAAAGCACCTGTGGTGCCCTTCGTGTTGTAAGTGCCCATGGGTGGCGGTGATTGCTTCCCATCAGGTGACTCGCATGCTCGTTTCCCCATCTTATTATAATTACTAGCTTTTGCCCGCGACTCCGTCCGCGTGGAATTAGTAATTTGGGCAGCTTATTTTTTTTATCCAATTTGCTTTTTCGTCAATTATGGCTCTCCTTAGTTCGATATAAAAAAAATTACCCCCCGCACCCCCCCGCAACCCCCCCCCCCCCTAACAGACCCCCCACCGAACCCCCCCGCACACCCGCGTTCACATTCACCACCATACCTACTCCCAAGTCACTACTTCTTAAAACTGTTCTATAAATTCTTAAAATAGACGTATCTTTCTAATTTGTGAACCGATTCAAATGAAACAAACACTAAATGTTAATCCAAAAAAATACCAACCTAACAGTGAAAACCGCATCCTTCTAGGTTAAGCCGTTTCTGAGATTAGCGCGCACAAACGCACAGACAAACAGACAAACAGATAAACAGACAATAATTCTAAAAAACATTGTTTTGGGTTCTATTGCGCTAGTAAATAGCCCTAGTGACAGTTTTTCTCAAATATCTTCAATGTACAGACACCGACTTGTTACAGATTTATTATATGTATAGATAAAAAAAATACAGTTTAAATACAGGTTCTGACGAAATATTTAGACGCAAACTGAGAAACCTTTTGTTGGATAAACCATTATACTCTTTTAGTGAGTTTGCAGACATTGAATTATAGTTTTTTGACATGTGTAGGTACTTATATTATATTATTATGGTTTGACTTTGGATTTATAAATAAATATAAATAAATATTAGGGGACAATCTTACACAAATCGACCTAGTCCCAAACTAAGCAAAGCGTACTAGACGACGATAAACATACTTATATAGATAAATAAATACTTAAATACATAGAAAACATCCATAACTCACGAACAAATATTCGTGCTCATCACACAAATAAATGCCCTTACCGGGATTTGAACCCAGGACCTCTTGCTTCGTAGGCAGGGTCACTACCAACTAGGCTAAAGCGGTCGTTAAATTCACTTTTAATATTTTATTTGACATGTATTTTAATAGGTTGATATCCATTTAACTATGACGATCCTGAGAGGAGAACCAATTTAATTGTAATTGTTTTATTGTTATTTTTACGAGTATTCTATTTTAACATTTTGTGACATCCATTCTTGATTTTTTTAATTTAATCTAATTTGTGTGCTTTTGACGACTTCAATATAAATTCGCCTGACTTGACTTTGTACAATTTATGATGTAATCTTATATTGAAGGAATAAATAATCTAATCTAATCTAATCTAAATTATGAATAATTGAAAACAAACTTCATTAATTTTTCATAATGTTTTTATTTTGACTTTAGATACTTACGCGTAAAAATACTTATCAGTAATATTTAATTAAGGAACTATTTTAAGGCGGTTTAATATCTAACCTATACATTTAACAAATATCAGAGAATAATTTAGTTATGTTTTTACTTATTATTGACGGAATAATAAGCAAAATTCATATGTCTAACTAGTAGAGTCAGTACAATTATAGACAAATCCAAAAAGCCATTCATTCAATACAGTACTTCACTCATATTCATTAAATAACTTTTTGTAAAAATAAAATTGATACAAGCTTTTCTGCCGACTTTTCTATTTTTTTTAATATAGGTATTTGCATTGTTATCTAAACTACATATTCTTACCACGGATAGACACAAAGACCCTTTTGTTCCACCCAAATAACCAAGTTTGATAACTGGTTAACTAACTAGATGGAAAATTACTTCCGTTATGAAAACCAGTTCTGTCGGTGGAATTCTAATTCTTCTCTATACCTAATTATATGTTCACTATGCTATAAGTGTGTTTACCAAACATTGTACCGTAGCTAACGTTTCACGTTTTGGTTTGTTGCTGGTTGAGTTCAAGGATATTTAGTCCACTTTGTTAACCAGTTTTTTACTGAGAAGACACTTTCCGCAGGGAAAAAAGTTATCACACTCGGTTACGAATGCGGAAGGATAATTCCACTCAAATAACTGGTTTTCTTCGCGGAAGAAATATTCCACCTAGTTAACCAGTTATCAAACTTGGTTATCTGGGTGAATCAAAGGAACGAGACATTATATAAACATAGGAAATCGACTTGGTTTAATAGTCCTTGGTCTTAGCAAATTTTAAGTCAATTCGATCACCAAAATTTTAATTAAGAAAGAAACATACAAACGAACAGTCAAAAAAGCAAACCAAGTTAAATAAAATCTTGTAGAAAAAATCTAAACAATATTTCCAATAAAATACTTTTAATAACAAAATATGCCTATGGGTGAATATTCAGCGGTGATACGGCGTTTTCTTTTCGTCATTACCGTTTCAGCAAATATTTTGAAAAGAGATGATGCTTAGGGTTAACTTTTTATAAAAACTACAAACAGTACCGATGCTAAATGTAATTTGATCATGATCACAGATCTTGCGACTAAAGTTTCTGTCTTGGTAATAATCGTGGGATGGTAATGATGTATAACCAAGTCAAAACGCTCAAATATTCACTCCTCTACAAATTTTGAAATGAAAATTCAATGGGCATTTTGCAAAACAAAATAATAAGGCGGTTGAACTTTGTTCACTCCTGTCGTCACCATATTCGGCGCTGGCCCGTGCCATTCCAGCCTGAATTTCTCTAGAACCCTAGTCGCCAATGTTGCCAGCATGTTGCCAGCGATGCCAGAGGCTGGGCATGACGTGCCAAATGGCAATGACGCCAGAGGATGGGCCCTGGAGGCTTTCAAAGGCTCCCATCCCACGTCGCACCAGCGTTCAGGAATGAAGGCTTTCGCTCGGCCCCACTGTTTTTCAGATTTGCTTAAAACGCCGTGCGCTAAGACTATGTCCACCTTTAAAAGAAGAAAATAATAATGGTTAGGTAATATAAGTAATATTTTATTAGTTAGAACTTCCTGTTAGTTGTGAGAATTACTTTGCTAGAAATAGATATCGATTTACAACATTATGATTGGTGAAAATAAGTCGTGGTAACCTAGTGGTTTAATCTATGTACTTTCAAAGCAGATGGTCGTGGCTTAAAACCCGGGCCTTTGATTTTTTCGAAATTTATGTGCGAAATTACATTTCTTATTTGCCATAAGCTTTACGGTGAAGACAAACATCGTGAAGAAACCTGTACCTGTGACACACGGCGGCCACAACGTACAAAATACGCGTTCTTGAATCTACATAAGCACGACGACGTCTGTACACGCGTACGCCTACATACATCGCGCGCGCACTCTTCTGGATTCCGGCGGGGTCCGGCAATCTGCGCCTTGAGGGGTGGGGTAACTCGAATCGGTGCGGGGCGGGGCGTGGCCATTCTGTACGTTAGTACTATTATATATTCTGTGCCTGTGAAGAAATTCTCAGCCCACGTGGAAACAACAGCCCAAGCCCTCTCATTCTGAAAAGAGGCCTCTGCCCTGCCGTGGGACGTATTTAGGCTGGGGTGATGATTGGCGAAAATTGCCGATATAGTTAAATAAAAATATTAAAGCCGGTAGTTTTCAATTAAGTCATGTTTTTACTTTATAGAAAACACATAACTTTGCCGTTTTCGAGTTGCTAGTGTTTAAATTTTGAAAATGTAACCTATTAATATATATTTCGTTGAAATGGTAAGTGTAAAATCTGCCTGAGCAATGAGCGAAATCTAGGTTACCTCTCTCCGTCAACTCCCGTCAGAGCTTTGCTTTGTTGATCAGTGCCTAAAGTTACAAGTTATCCTTAGCTATACAGTAACTACCTTAATACAAACGGTTTATTAACTTAAAGATAACGTTGCTAAATTTCACGTAGTTTTAAACTTCATGCTCTCGTGGCGTTTTCTCCACGCGTAGTTAAATGTACAAGGACGAGTACTCATTTTGAGAGTAATTTCGTAGTGAACATTGTTTAATTAATGTTGTAAAACCAACTACACAAGACCTTGTAACATTTATTTTGGTTGGTATGAACTTTTAAATAAATCGTTTTATATTTCCAAAATATGTTCATTTGCTGAGGCAAGCAGACTGTTATATCTGTTTTAAACTACATTTACTTTTGGTTCTGAATATTTTTCGCCTAAAATCTTTTTCCAAAATGATTCATTTTCCAACTGTTTCATCTGGACGAGCGCTTTTTTTGAAACTGAAAGTACTTTAGGATTGTTATAAAATTAACCTAATCTAACCCGGGTTCTACAGGATAGTCCTGAAATATATCCTGAACTAAACTATTATTAGTTTCAGAAAAAAAAAATGAGTCATTTGAGAAATCATTGCTTGAATTGATCGCGGATAGTACACAAACCTTTTCATTTGAGTTAGAGATTGGCCCACACGAAACGGTTCGCTTCGCTTTATCTTTCGTAATAAGAACTTCTAAGGATCACGGGTCAGTTTTGTATTAAAAAATACAGAAAAGACTTACTCCAGCAGGTATTTCAAAGCCCCCAACACTGAGCTCTTCAGTACTTCTTCGCACCACGCCTCCTGTGGCAGGATGGAGCCTCATAGTTTCCCTGGCGCAGGCAGCTACGTATGACAACTTCTGGCTCCCAGCACCAGCTTCCACGGAGGCGGCTGCCCAGCAGACCTCGTCATGAGCCCTTTGTTGCTGGGCGGGGTTTAGGGAGAGGTGGTAGAGCATGGCTAGGGCAGATTGAGCGAGCTGTGAAAAAAATTAAGGTTTAATTCGTTGTAAGTTGCTTTTTCTTTTGGTTATCTAAAAGCGGTCATTTAAATGCATTGATAGGTTTATCATTGAATCAAAGAAAAAAGTGAGGGATGGCTTGGGGAAAATGACACAAAACACAACAAGTATAACTTGTATCCTAAGCTCAAGTTTAGAAGCCAACAGACACGGGCTGTGCTCGGCCAGTGAATATGCGCGGAAATAATATATTAGCGTTGTGTAACTCTTGCTTTTTAAATGAGGATGAGGGAGTAACTCGTTTTGCCTCGAGAGGTACTCACGAGGTACCCCTCATTTGAGGTGAGGTGAGGTGTGAGGAATTAAAACGATCGCAATTCGCAATGAGTTGAATGAGTAAGTGAGCAGCGAGGCGCGCGCATCGTTGCCGCTTCGTATAGTGAGTTATCTGTGCTCGCGCCTCGCGCCTCGTTATCTGTGCTCGCACCTCGCGCCTCGTACTCTGTGCTCGCGCCTCGTGATAGAAAATGAGGAGCTAAATGAGGTGGTTCAAAGTTGCTCACGAGTGAGGGACTCATCACTAGAATATATTGTCTGCGCGGTTCATGTCTGTACGTGTCTGTGGCTGTCTGCCGGTCAGTGTGAATAGGACACCGGAACCGTGAAGATGACTTTTGTTGTTTACAACGGTGTCTGTCGATGTCTGGGACAGCACGCTTTTCTCCTAGATGTGAATAAAACGAAATCTGTCCCGGCACGTGTCTGGTGCGCCAAATATCTGTAGATATTAAGCGACCTTCACAGATAATGCTGGCACTGCACAATGGACCATCGCAATGGTCCACTATGATGTGCCAGCGTGTGGAGGGCGTAGTGGTGTCGGATGGCTTATGGCGCGTGCGATGGTCGTGGGATGGCGTCGGTTTTTGGCCGCATATCAAAAGAATAAAAAGGTCACAACTGAACGACGCCATCGTGTAGATGCGTTGCAGCCATCGCTGGGCTATTGCACCGACCATTTAATGGCCCATCGTGTACGGGTATGTATTACAATAACGAAGTACGAATGACCGAATGTATTAAAACATCGAATGGGTCAAAAGACCGACACGATTTTTTTCTGAAACCGTAAACTTCTCAGAATTTATTAAAACGGCATCATACAGTACCCATTAGGTTAGGTTAGGTTTGTTTTATAGCAATCTTAAAAAATTAACGGTTTCAGAAAAAAATCGTGTCGGACTTTTGACCCATTCGATGTTTTAATACATTCGGTCTTTCGTACTTCGGTATTGTATGTAATACATACCCTCCTGTACAGGAGCTTTAATGGCCACAGTGGTCTTTGAGCAGTGGCTGTATCAATATCAGTTGGGGGGTTTTCCTGGGAAGCGCGAGATTAAGGGGCTGTTTCACCACCTTATTGTCAAACTACTGGTTACGTAACCAATGAATAAACTAAGTACTGCACAAATCTGTCGGCCAGTTTTTTTTCAGTTTCACCACTCCGGTCCTGTGCAAACTAAGTACCACTTAACTAATCGTCGGTTTAACAAAAAGTCGGAATAGCAACGTCCCATTTCACGACCACGGGTTCCTGTTCGCATATTTTCGTTCAAAGAGTCGCTCATTATTAAAGCAAAATAAATCGTAAACTATGTAATTTTTAAACACATCTATTTTTTTGCTTAAACATATGTGTAACATTATAATTAATACAAAAACGGTATTTATTTACGATACTATGGTTAACAATAATAAAGAAAAATAAAATCACGTAAAACGAATCGAAAAGTGGCGCCAAACCCTTTGACAGATTAACTTTTTTTTAATCGCGATGTACAAGTTCAGGTAGAACAAACGATTGTGCCACTGAAAAAAAGTCTGTAATTAAAAAATATTACGAATTTTTGGATTTATTTTTAAATACTAAAAGCGTACCTATATTTTTTATTCAAATCTTGATATTTAAATTCTCGTTTGCAATTTAGCATGACTTCTTTCTTTAGAAAATAAAAAATACTTTGATTTATTTTTCTGAAACCGGCTGAAGGGCTTTCCAACCATGGCCACAAAAAAATAAACTAACTAATTAAAAAGATATGTGACGAATAAAAATGCTAAATGCCACCTGATCTGATGGTCAAATTAAGAAATAGTTTGTCCGTCACTTAGCTCTAATCAAGACTGGTGAAACAGAAATTTTTATTCCATGTGACAAATAAGGGATCAAGCTAATCCGAACTTTAAAAAAAGTGGTGAAACAGCCCCTAAGTGACATTGTGGATAACATTTTACTAATTTTTGCTTACACACGTTAGGGGCCTCTGTAGCCCGGGGGCCCCGTATCATAAGGCTGGTACGGCGGTAGCGGTAGCTATACGCCCGTCTTTGAGCCTCCGGGTCACAATCCTTTGCGCATCCTGCTTGATATATCTCCAAGGCAACTTACCGGATCTATTCCAGCCAGCAAAACATCAGCGACCAGGGGCAACACTCGCTGCTGCAATGGCCTCAGTTGGTTCAGCAAGGCTTGTTCTGGTTTCCCTTCTCCCTTTTCCAGAATCGCTTGGAGGAGGAAGTGCTCTGTAAGGCTGAAAGGTAAATATAATTTAAATAAATTGTGATTCTAAGCCGAACAGGATAATCATAAAATGCGTATAAAATTAACTACAGTTGTTGTAGTTGGCAGATACAACAAAAAGACCGATAGGGCAAAAGTTACAAAAATATGTACACGCGACTTTATTGACTTAATATTAAGGTCGGGTATACCTAGCTACATATTTCTGTAGCTTTATCTGAATCGATCTTTTTGTAGTCAACTGTATAGTCGCCATCATAAATATCGGAGCATTCAAGGTGGTCAAAAAAATCTGAACACGACCGTATTTCCAATCTCGTACAGTCAGCGTCAAATAATCCGTGACACCCTAAGTGCCCAAAAAGTTTGCAACACGACCTTATTCCAACTTTGACAAAGACTATTTGGACACTTTGGGTGTAACGTTGCGGGTGTAAATTTGACGCTTACTTTACGTACGTGTTCGGATTTTGCCTGCGTAGGAACTCTCGAGCGGTCAAATCGAAGAAATCTGATCGCGGAACTCAGAACTCCAGACCGCTTTCTGTCTGCGCGGGCTCTAACTAAAGGTATTTGAAAAACTCACCTATAATGCTTATCAAAAGCCTTCAGCGCCGCATTAAAAGTCTTGGAGTCGGGTTTCAGCGTGCCCTCACTCCGCACCAAGTAGCTGGAGTCGGCTATCTCCCTCGCACACCGGACCAGCGCCTCTGCGGGATTGAGACCGCTGACGCAGCGCTTCGAGAGCGAACAGAGGTCTGGAATATCGTCGTCCATTGACGTTTTTTCTGGCTTTCTGTGAGAAAAAAGTTATTTACATACTTTTGTAGAGTCGAGAGAGTTTTGTAGGTCGCTACCTCTAGCGTCATATAGTCGTCAATGGGGATGTTGACGCCATTAAAAAATAATTCGAAGACACGACTCCAGTAAAAAAACGCTTTATTTTAGCCCTGAAACCCAGATTAATTTTCGATTGACTGCTAAATTAGATTTTTGTTGCTTTAAAACAAATAAATAGTTAGTTGATTGAGTTGGCAAACAAGTGACGTCATAAGTGATTGCCATTCAAGCTCTATGGGAGAATTGAGTTTTGACATCCCATAAAAAGTACGTCAGTTGATTGGTGTTGTCAACATCCCTATTAGAGAAACCGCTACGTTACATTGAGCTATCGATGTTTCTCAACGTTGGTCCCCAGGCATAACATTTGCCTGGAGAGAGATCTCTTTATTGCAACTTCTCTTTATTTGCCTCAGATCATCGCTCCACCTTCTAGGACCTACCTGGTGTCAGCAGTCGGTACGTGTGCTGATCCCGATAGGCACCCCAGTCTGGTCCCGAGCGTCGCCAGGCCTAGGACCTCCAACGCCCAGCGGTATACTTCAGTCTCCAACTCCTCGTTCAAAGCGTTCTCAGCGCTCCTTAGTTCGCCTAACCTGAAAAATAGATAAATGTTTATCTGCCCTTTTCACCGTTAAGCCCAATTTGGATTAGGTCTGCAAGAAAATAGTGCAAATTTCACTACATTGCAGTAAAGCGAACGAGCGCCGAAACTTGCAAGGTTTTTCTTGCATTTTTTTTATGTTAGAGAGGCCAGACAAACGAACTAGTGGGTCACCTGATGTTAAATGATCACCACTGTCCTTAGACACCCGCAGCACTTTACGCGATGCTAGTGCGTTGTCGGCCCTAAAAGGGAGAGGAAAAAGGAAAGGGAATAGAGGAGGGGGAGAGGTATTGAGCCTCCGGCGCTCTCACTGACCGTGCGAAACGCAGCAGGAGTACCTACTGCTGCTTCACGCCGGTGTTCTGTGTGAGGGTGGTACTGCCCCGAACGAGCCGGCCCATTCGTGATGCAGCGGCTACCTACAACATGGCTCTACCACTACAAAAGCATGTCTAAAGTCGAATTTACATTTTCCCTCTTCTACATAATTGACTTTCAATGTAAGAGAAAAATAGAAGTGTACATAATTTCACACGCATTTGCAATCCAATTGTAACGTAGGAGATGCGACATGTAACAAGTTTGATGGATGGCACCACAGCCTACTATTGGGTTATGAAAACGATGAAGTTATTCAAGTGATCTGGGACGCTACGTACGGGTGGTACGCAGTGTACTTTTCGTTTATTTAAATCTTAAAATACTCCTTTTTGGTCCGAAATTTAACCCATGATGGTCTTACTGATGGGGATTATTGGGATACTCAGAACGGGAGATCTTGGATTTTATTTCTCACGTGGTCCCAATATGGATTGAAAACATCATGCATACCATAAAATAGCTTCGTACTTGCAATTGCAACTAACAGAAAAATACGGTGTAAGTCAAGATACAAATAAAGTTGAGATAGCAACTTTAAACAGGAGAACTGTTGTAAATGTATGAAGCTTACCTCCTCGTGAAGTCGATAGAAATGTCATCGAAGGCTTTTTCGAAATTATTGACAAGGGCTGGATCTTGCAGCAAGGCTCTCATGGAAGTCCAGATTGCCTTTGTTTCATCCCTGAATAAACAAAGGAGATGGCAATTCAATAAATAAAATCAAATTTATTAAATGGTTTTAGACCGGAGTTGACTTTTAATGAACCCATTTAACCCGCATTAGCAAGCTGAAGTGGCAATAGGACGGCCATATAACACGAAGAACCGATAACCGTTGGGGTAGACGAGTTTTTGAGTGGAGACCACGGATCGGCAAACGTAGCGTAGGACGTCCTCAACTCTGTGGAGCAATGATCTTCGCAAGGCGGCTGGCAAGAATTGGATGAGAGTGGCCAAGGATCGTGCTCAGTGGCGTGCCATGGTAGAGCCGGTAGAGGCCTATGTCCAGCAGTGGACGAGCATAGGCTGATGATGAACTTTTAACGAAGTAACTGGTTGTGTAAAAATATTATGGAACTGTAAACCCTAATCCAGGTTTAACCATTTTTTAAGCCCGGACCCTGCAAGTAGCCTTAAGTGTATAAATGCAATATTATATTATATCAACCAAAAAACGTTCATTGTTGGACAAAAGTCTCGTCCAAAGAGTTCCGCAACGTTCGGTCCTGGGCTGCCCGCATCCTAGTATAGTAAAAAATCTTCCCAGTTGAATTTATCACTTCGAGCCCTTCATCTTTCAAAACAAAAGGTATCGTCATAGTATTAAGGTTCAAATTTAATGTAATGGCTCGAAGCGAAAAATTCACCTGGGAAGATTTATACTATAGTTCCTGCCTTTATAGCTTGTCTAGTTTAAAATGACGCGCCCCACCACTGCACTCACGCACAGGATTCGAAACTCAATTCAAGCTACAATAGACTCTATTGTAGCTCAAATTGAGCTCCAAATCCCGTGCGCAAACGCGGTGGTGGGGCGCGTCATTTCAAACTAGACGAGCTCTACCTGATCGTCGGTCCATCTTGTTGGGGGTCTTTCTCCGCCACGTTTTCCGGTTCGCGGAACTCTAGAACCTTATTGCTAGACCCCGTTATCGGAGATGCAATTTGGCAGCTTGACGTTCTTAGGGATGGGTAAAAATATTTTGAAATATAGTTACTATCGATAATTTCTCTCTACCATAATGAGAGTCAGACTAAAATTATTGTCTGAACAAAATATGCTCGTAAACACAGCTAAATAATCGGAAATAATGTTATAAGTTGACATTGACTATCTATTGACGTAAATAATTTATATTAAAAAAATAGAAACCATTATATTGTTTTTTTTTTATCATGTTCATCATCATCATTTCAGCCGTAAGACGTCCACTGCTGGACATAGGCCTCCCTCATTGATGCCCAATCATTACAATTGCAAGCGTTTTGCATCCACCCTGACCTGAACCTGCGGCCTTCACCAAATCGTCCGTCTATCTCGTTGGTGGTTGGTGGTTGGGTGGTTGGTGGTGGTTGGTTTTTTTTTTACTGGTAAGTAATGGATTCTACTTCTAATGACAATAATTATCATGAATCACAAAACAAACATGTTAATTTTAGTCTGACAAAATTGGGCATAAAACTTATTTTAAAGAAAAAGTAAAAGTATCGAAATCGACACCATAAATATTTTTTTTTACCTATTCCTAAGAACGTGCAGCTACCAAATTGCACCTCCGATAACGGGGTCTACTTATTGCCCCATCGGACGTCGATTCTACAAGCAATGTGTCCTGCTCACTTCCACTTAAGGACTTAAGTCTGACGACTCTCCGAGCTATGTCAGTAACTTTTTATATGTATAACGTAGGTACGTAAAAACGTACTGCTGATAAAAACAAGTAATGTCTTATTGATTAGGTAATATTAAAATCGCCAGACTCAAGTGGCAGTTGGCAGGGCACATCGCTCGTAGAACTGTAGACTGGCTAAAAGGTTCTCGAGTTCGTCATTTTGCTCCCTTATGACACAAATAACTATTTAATAAAAACGCCCAATAACACATTCTATGCAAATTAGACTTATAGAAGAGGCAGTTAGAATAGCCTGGTAACCATACTATATCTATCTTACCCATGGAAGGGACAGCCACCAGCGGCAGTTCTCTGGGCGTGGAGAGGAGATTTCAGGTCCCATCGAGGTGGCTCCGTCGAACAGCTTTCGTACACCTGCAGATGAAGAGTTAAAAGACTATGTAGACAGAAACATGACAGGAAAAAAGCCACATTGTTCATGGGTAATGTTTAGATGTGTGGGCGTTTCACATTTGTATAAATAAATCTACACTAATATTATAAAGAGGAAAGATTTGTACCTATTTTTGTATGTTTGTAATGAATAGGCTCAAAAAGTACTGGGCCGATTTAAAAAATTCTTTCACCAATAGAATGCTACATTCTTCCAATTTGACATAGGCTACATTTCATTTTGAAAAAAATTAGGGATCCTTGGTAAAATTTGAGCAATGTAACCGAAGGTGTAGAAAAATGAGTCTTAAAATGTCTTTCGTCGAATGCGCTGCCGAAACTATTAGCGATAGAACAAAATAATGTATAACAATATTGAAGAACATCATAATGTCTACAAAAAACTCTGCGGTAGCATATGTCCAACTATTGTAGTTATGTCACTACAACAACTTTTTTCATTTTAAACATTAATGAAAATGCTAACCAATGTATAATATAGTTGTACCCGTGCGAAGCCGGGGCGGGTCGCTAGTAATTAATAAAACAGTACATTATTCTATGTTTGTAAAATAATGTTTGCACTTTGAACATTGATCACTCTATGGAAACAGTTGAGTCTATAAGCAATTTTTTGAGTAATAGCGGTTTGAAAGTTAGTCATAACCAGAAATAGGAATTTATAGGAAACTTGGAGCGATCCCTATCCCTACCATATATGGGAAAAGCGTCGATAGTTGAGTTTATCGATTAAGGAACTCCCTACCTGTCATAAAATTTTGCCCCCTAAATTCCTATGTGTGGTCATAACGAATCATTACATTTCTTTAATAATAAATAATAATAATAATAAGCCCTTTATTCTGAATTTTTCTTTCTATAAGTTGAGTTAATGTTGTTGTTATAATATATCCCTCAATTCAGCGTGCCGTTTGGCATAGGCCTCCTCTAGCTCTTTCCATTGAACCCTCTCACGAGCTACTCTTCTCCAGTTAGGGCCCGCAGTTACCCTTAGCTCATCTTCCCACCTTCTGTGTGGTCTACCCCTATTGCGTTTGCCATCTCTAGGGTACCAGTCTGTTACAATTTTGGACCATTTCTCGATCTTTGACCTCAGCATATGCCCAGTCCACCTCCATTTCATCTGGTCGATTCTGGTGAGAATGTCTGTCACTCGTGTTCTGGATCTCAGTTGCTCGTTTCTAATTCTGTCAAGTCTTCTAACCCCTATCATGCTTCTTTCCATGGACCTTTGACAACATTCCAATTTGTCCCTGTGGTACTTAGTTAAAGCCCAAGTCTCACATCCATATGTAAGGCATGGAAGTATGCAAGTGTTGAAAACTTTTCTCTTTACTGATATGCCCAAATTTTTTGATTTCATCACTTCCTTTAATGACCAGTATTTTTTCCAACCATTTGCTATTCTTCTATTTATCTCTTTGGTTGTTTGGTCTGTAGCTGATATGATCTGGCCAAGGTAGGTGTACTCTTCTACGTATTCCAGTGGTTGGTTATCGACTTTAATATCAATTTTTATAGCATTAGTTAAAAGCTTCGTTTTTGTTTTATTCATAGACAATCCTGCCTCAGCACTTTCTTCACTTAGATTTTGTATCATGCGCTCCAGGTGTTTTGGGTTTTCTTCTAAAAGGATAATGTCGTCCGCAAACCTTAGGTGATACAGTTTTCTTCCATCTATGCTAAGACCATAGTTAGACCAGTCTATATTACGGAAGACATTTTCCAGGACTGCCGAAAACAATTTAGGGGACATGGGGTCTCCCTGTCTGACGCCTCTTTGTATCTGGAACTCATCTCCAAGTGTTTCTAATTGTATTCGTGCTTTGCTGTTAGCATATATATTCTTTATAATGTCAATATATGATGCACATACTCCTTGGTTTTCTAAACTTTTCCATATAATGTTGTGATGTATGCTATCAAATGCCTTGTTATAGTCGATAAATGCCATGTATAAGGTTTTGTTATACTCGTTGTATTTCTCCATAATTTGTTTTATTGTGTGGATATGGTCTATTGTCGAAAAACTTTTTCTGAAACCAGCCTGCTCAATCGGTTGATTGTCTTCTAGAGTGACACAAATTCTTTCCAAAATTACTTTCGAAAAGGTTTTGTAAATATTGGACATAAGACTTATTGGTCGGTAGTTATTAATATCTTCTTTCTGGCCTTTTTTGTGAATTAATATGATATATGATATTTCCCATTGTTTTGGTACATAATTATTCATTAACATTTTATTAAAAAGTATTGTCAGTAATGGGGTTAGATCTTCAATGGTTCCTTTAAGTATTTCGTTAGGAATTTTATCCGGTCCTGGTGCTTTCTCCGACTTTTGACTTCTAAGTGCCTTTTCGACTTCACATTGCATAATTTCCGGTACTGGATCAGCATTTTTGCTTTGTGATACTATTGGAGTTGTGCAAAGTGGGTGTTGGTGGGCTGAATATAGGTCTTGGTAAAATTTTGTAGCTACACTGCTTATGTCTTTCCTATTTCTGAAGGTCTTCTGATTTTTTTCTAGTTTTGGTATCCATTCCTTACCTGCTTCCCTCAATTCCCTCAAGGCTTTTCTTGTTCCGCCTGTTCGATTTATGTAACATTCGAGTGTGTTTTGTCTTTTAACTTGACGATCTTTTCTTATATTTTCCCTTATTTTCTTACTAAGTTCTGCAATTACTTTAGAGTTTTCTTTACTTTTATGGTTCGTCAAGAGGCGTTTTCGTTCTGCAATCAGATGGAGAGTTTGCTTGCTGAGTTGGTATTTTTGGCTATTGTTATTTTCTGATTTATACCCTGTCAATAGTTTTTCCAATTTATCATAACTCGATTCTATTTCTTTAATAGTGTAAAAAAAATTTTGACATGATCCATAATCCAATCGTAAGTTATAGTATCTACTTTGCGAGCTTTTGAGATTAAAATGTAATTTTTCAAAGAAAAACATGATAATTGTTCTTTCCGTGTACCTTTCAGTTGTTGTTAAACATACACACATACATACATACAATCGTGCCTCCTTCTCAGCAAAGGGCTAGGCAGAGAACTTGTTTCCACCTGCTACGATCCTGACATACATCTTTCGCTTTCCCTATACTCCATTTAATTTAGAATTATAAACCACAACAACATTATATTGCGGCTATACATAATGTATAGACTCATTAGTCTTTTCGTACAAGCTCGCCGACTTCGGGTACTCTTGACCTGATCATTCTTCAAGACATCCCCAATCTCAATCAAAATTCTAAAAATCCTGAAAAACATTTATACACATTCAAACTAGAGGTAACCTAATCATGTGCTGAAATATTCCAAATTAATTTCAAGATACATTATATTGTATAATGAAATTGGCTAAGAGAACCTCCAGACAAAACCTTATTTATGCCGAGTTACGATGGTACCTCCCCCAGATAAGCTATTTTCATTTAGTAATAACACACTAAACCCCCGGCGGTTTTCCCGAATAAAGGAGCGTTTAATGTACGACCCGAGGCCGTATTGTCTCTTGCCTTCGCTTTCACCATCTTTTTCTGTCTTCGTCTTATATCGTTTGACAGAAAGAAATAGTGATTGCGAAAGCAAGGGTCAGAGCGTTAGACAATAAGCCTGCTGTACGGTTATTGTCTAACGCGCGGGCGCTTGCTATTGCGTTCACTATTTCTTTCTGTTCAACGATAAGAGACGGTGGGTGACAAGAAAGAGATGATGAATGCGAAAGGAAGCGCCTTTGCGTTTTTAATACGGCCCCAGTTTTGTCAACCCAGGGCCCTATTTAATAAACATTACAATCCAACAATTTTGTAAAAAACTGACATATTTGTTAAATTCTACTACAAGTGCTGTTTAAGAAATTCTACAAATAAGTAAGAAACTTACAAATTAAAAATTTACAATTATCACCATTGTAAACGCCGTTTAATAAATGTTCACATATGTAAAAAACCTGATAATTCGTGTCCTTTTGGCAAATTACATGAGGCCATGGTTAATCTGGTCGTACTCAGACAGACAGGTCGGGTCGCCTCAGGAGTCGCTGAACACTTTAGTATTTTGACGCAATTACCAGTTATACTGTGAAGTTTCCAATATATCACGTTAGTAAAAGTGACAAAGTACTAGTGTTCAGCGATTTCTGAGGCCGACCGTATATTCTGGGTCGACAAATACTCGGTCGTACATTAACCGCATCCCTCGAATAGCTTCAAGAAATGATAAATTTCTGTGGTACTATCTCTATACGATACCATTAGGTGTAATCATCTTAAAGAAGATTACTGAATGTCGATATTGTGTAATTTATGGATTTGCATTAATCTTGTTTTATCCACGGAGTTTCTTGTACTTTGGAAGTTTTAATCGGGATATTGGTTTTTATTTATTGCGACTAATCCAGCGATAGGTCAATATCTGTGTAAATAAAAAACATTCATTCAAAACGTGCGAAGAGTTCGAACTGGTGTTAATTAGGAATTGTTAAGAAACTAAATACTATGTAGGTGAATAACGGGCCACTTTTCATAAAAGTTTTTCCGACATCAAACAGATCAGTATGGTGGTTTTTTGAAATCGGTTTAATTTTTGTTTTATATTTTTTTATTAGAGTCGCGTCATTAAATTACCTATTTTTCATAGGGTCAACTACTCCACTGAACAACAGATGTTTATGTTAGTCTTAGACCCCCAATTTTTTGTTGCTGGTTATGTAGTGTATTTTTGGCTGACTATTATTATAATAATATGCTGGACTCACCAAACAAAAGAAGAAACATACCATTTAAAACCACATGAATAAATTGGAATAAACTCGTTTTGAATTTAAATACGATTCAACACTGTATCTTCTTGGCATTTTACTTTTAAAACAGAACAAGGAGCATAACTGACTTTATTACCAGCCAGTTGTATTTCGAAGGATTATAATAACACTAGTCTTTACCCGTAACTTCACTCGCGTCAACCATTAAATTTGGCAGTCGAACTAATTCCCATCGAAACTCCCCTAAACTCCCGGACTTTATGGGAAGGAATTTTACTTATAAAGCATCTTACTTAACATAAGTATGTTGGATTCCACGGACAACCGCCATTAACCATTTTGGAGTTTGGCCACAGCTCTAATAATAACCCTTCTTTGACAGTCAGGTGAAAAAGAATTTAATTTCCATTCGAAAAACCAGATTAATTTTAATTTAATTTCAGTAACTTACAAATAATCAACGATTGAGTTGTCTAACAAGTTACGTTGAAGTAGTATCATAAAAAACTATTGAGGAATCGTGTCATAAAAAGTATGTCAATTGCCTAGCGTCAAATAACATAAATTCGATTAAAACATGTTTAGTAAGAAAGTAATAATTCTATTTCCATGACCGGTAACCTGTTTTTTATTAAGTTTATTCATAAATCATAAATCATGGTACATATTTTGTGGCATGAAAGAAAGAGAGTTTCACATGTTTTGTCACTATATGACGTACACATTTTAATTTACAAATAAGTATATATTTTAATGTTAATTATATTTAATTAATCTAATTATTTAGGTTACACTGTAAGTAGGTACAATTATATTATTATGTTCTAAATAAATAATAAATAGTTAACTACGTATAAATTATATTGTGCATGTCAAAATAGTAAAATAATAAAATAACAAATTTCAACAGACAATAAATTCAAAATTTTACAATTCTAGTAACCACGCCCAATTTGGTTAAGTTTTAAAAATTCGTTCAACGAGTAAAAACATTCATTTTGGAGCCAGTGAGTGAGTTTACGTTTAAACTCCTTTGTGGGCAGACCTTTAAAATCTTGTGGAAGAGCATTCAACATTTTGATGGCCATTGGATAACAACTGTCACAGAACTGTTTTGAATTGGTCTTAGGTACAACTAAGTTATCCGGATGTTCAGTATTAAAAATGTATACGTCTCCAATTTTTTTAAACAGTTCATGGTGTGTTTTTACAAACATACATGCTTCCAAAATATACAGTGATGGAACTGTCAGTATTTTAAGACTTTTAAACAAAGGGCTACAGGATACATATTGAGAAATCACAGATACTACGAATGCACTGCTTCTGTGCTATTAAAACTCTGTTTATGTGGACCGAATTTCCCCATATGAGAATCCCGTATCTGAGAACTGAGCATACATAACCATGGTAGGCCTGAATTGCAATATTTTTGTTTGTGACTTTCCGTAGTCTCCAAAGAGCATATGCAAAGCGATTGATTTTACCACACAATCTTTCGATTTGCGATTTCCAAGAACAATTATCGGCAAGCACTATACCGAGAAATGTTACTTGGTTGTTTTCATTTAATGTTTTGTTATCGTATTTAACTATTAGAACCTTGAACTAATTGCTCAGTTATTTTTTTAAGCGCAATAATGACATCATCATCAAACTGCATCGACAGTGCACTGCACCCGTGCGCATAGAATGTATCAAAACAAACGAGCTACGAACAATAACACATAAATTAAGATAAGTGCACGTGGTCGGCGCGTGCGACGGCGTCATCGACGCGTGGTTTGGCTTTAAGGCCAGGCCTTATCCTACGAAATTCGATTTTTAAACTTCGTAGCTTGCCCTTCCGTTCACGCTAATAGTATTGAATAGAAAAAATGACTCTACCATAGACTACGCAAAATTGGGTGGCTCCAGGTCTTACTATCCCGCTCACGCTAATAGTATTTAATAGTCGAGTAACAGGGACGGAAAGATACGAATTTCTTATTTCGTAATAGACCCCAGGATATCCGAAATGAAAAATATTTTTTTCTTAATAAATTATAAATATTTTTTTTGCTCAGATAAAATATGATATTTATGTTGCACTGTTGTACCCGTGGAGCGTTTTTGATTTTTTAACGACTTAAAACTCAATTTTAAGTAAATAAACTTTGCTAATGATCTTTGCTAGATCAAAAATTTCTTTCAGTTTGTCGAACCGCTTCTCGGAAAAAATATCGAATAATAGATAACCAAACCACATAAAAAAACACGGTTATTTTTCTGTCATTATCTTCGCGTGCGAGAGTTGAATATTTCTCCGTCCGAATGAATATGCTAGCCTTAAGCGGTTTTACATAAGGCTTTTAATATATATTCGCATCTTGTCCACTTTGATATAAAGATTATGAACACGTGATCTTTATGACAACTTTCACTCCATATTTCTGGCGCTTACGCATAAATCACTTGCTATAGCGAGCGTTTGCCGTATCTATCGCACCAAAAGCCTCACCGTCTAACGCATTCGGAATCACAATCGTTTCACCTATTTCTCTCAAAAAGTGTAGAATTAGGGCAGAAAGAAATGGTGAATTCGATCGCAAGGGCTCATGCGTTAGACAATAAGGCCTCAGACCAAAATTCTACAAAAATCTTGTGTTATTGTAACAAAGTAAAACATTGTTTACATGTTAGGTTCGTCTTGCTATTTGTAAATCAAGGCCGCAACGAGTTTCTTGCGTTAATTGACTTCAAGTACTTATTCTATGCACTCGTGTCGTGTATGTGTGCGTGAGAGCGGCTAAAATCAAAGCCGTGCGCACACAACACGGGGAACACAAGTTCCTCGTCCAATGGCCGAAGGAGAACTTACGCAACTAACTTTACGGACAAGGGGGAAGCACGACGGCTCAAGATAGGTTGATCAAACCGCGCGTGTATTTTCGTATTTTCATCGTGATGATGATGATGATGATGATGTGGTCCGACCGATTTCGGTCACGGCGACCGCTTCGAGAGTTTTAGACTCGCTCGTGTGCTCTCATGTGGCTTGTGTAGCCTATCTTATTTGTGAAGGTCCTCGCACATTGCGGGCATGTGAGCACACCGTTAACATAATTATATTGAGTTAGCGCAGGTGGTCGGGCTTTTAACTCATCGCGCTTGGTGTCGAGTTCGGCGCGCCGGTGGAGCTCAAACTCACGGACTTTGGTTTTAACCAAAGCCCTCCACTCGGGTCTTAGGGCGGCATGCTTTTCCCACTGGGAAAACTCTATGCCACATCTCTTCATGTGTCGCTTCAGCACATCTTTATACCTGAGGAGTTGTCCTCCATGCTTGCGCTTGCCCTCCTCAAGTTCTGAGTAGAAGATGTGCTTTGCGACCCTCTGCTCTGCCATCCTTGACACGTGTCCGCACCACCGAAGCTGTCGCCGCATGAGGTAAGCCTCAATGCCATCTACATTGGCTCGTCGCAGCACCTCGGTATTCCGCACGCGATCAGACCATCTGACGTTCATAATCTTACGCAGACATCTTAGGTGGAATCGGTCTAGCATGCGGATGTGATGACGGTACACAGTCCAAGTTTCCACAGCATACAGGATGTTAGGCAGAACGACCGCCATGTATACTGAGATCTTCGTACTTAGCTTTATGTCGTGTGAGCAGAAGACCTTGGTATCCAGCTTGCCGAATGCTGCAGCTGCAGCTCCGATCCTGCTGTTGATCTCTGCATCAAGGTTGCACCCGGATGTTAGAGTGCTCCCCAGGTAGCGAAACTTATCGACCTGTTTCAGCTCGTCCTCGCCAAGTTTGATTTTCAGCGCCTCGTGACCGTCAATGTCTAAAGACATCACCTCCGTCTTTTTGACGCTGATTTTTAGGCCGAATTTACGGCAAGACTTGTCTAAATCGGACATGAGCTGTTGCAGGCTGTCTGGGGATTCTGTCACGAAGCATAGGTCATCTGCGTAGATGATCTCAGTAACCATCGCGTGTGAGACTTTTGTGCGGGCTTTTAGCCTCGCCAAATTAAACACGCTGCCATCGGTGCGAAAACGGATGCGGATACCTTTTGGAGAGGCCCGTAAGACCTCCCGGACTACGACCGCAAAATACAGCGCGAACAATGTAGGCGCGAGAACGCAGCCTTGTTTGACCCCACAGGTCACGGGGAAAAACTGTGATTGTTCGTCGTCGACAGCGACGCAGCACTGCATGCCATCGTGGAGGAGTCTGAGAAGTCTCACAAACCTCTCCGTGCACCCTATCTTCTTCAGCACCATCCAGAGGGCTTCTCTAGGCACGCTGTCAAAAGCCTTCTCAAGGTCAACAAAGCACAGATACATGTGACGGCCCTGCTCTCTGCTTTTCTCTTGCAGTTGACGCACTGAGAAGATAGCCTCAGCTGTGCCTCGGTCAGGTCGGAAGCCAAACTGGGTTTCAGGCAACAATGTTTCTGATAGTCTCATCAGGCGGTTTAGGAGTACTCTGGCAAAGACTTTTCCAGGGACTGATAAAAGCGAAATACCGCGATAGGAACCACAATCAGAGCGGTCACCCTTGTTCTTATATAGAGCCCTTATGCGCGAAACTGTAAAGGTTGATGGGACCTGTTCTTTATTCCACATAAGATTAAAAAGCTTCCATATTTCCAAATGTAGTTCCTCACCGCCGTATTTAAGCAGTTCTCCTGGTATAAAATCAACGCCAACCGCGCGCTTGTTCTGCTGTTGTTTTATTGCGAGGACAATCTCGCCTTGTGACAACGGCTCATCCAGCTCACTAGATACGGGGAGTTGAGGGATCGAGTTTATGTGTTCCAGATCTGCAGACCGGTCCACATTTAGCAGAGAGTTGAAATATTCCGCCCAACGTTTGAGTATTTCTTCCTTGCTTTTGAGAAGGCCATTGCCACTAGCAAGTTTAAGCGGCACTTTTGCAAGTGAAGTCGTACCAATCAACTTTCGAACCTCAGCGTAGAATTCCCCTAGCTGGTTATTGTCCGCGAGCCATTGCATTTGACGAGCTTTGTCCTGCCACCACTTGTTCTTTGTTTCCCGAGTTAGTCTGCGCAGCTCCAGGTCACTCTCTCTGATCTCCGCAATACCACGTGGGCTCGTTCTATGCTGCCTGAGGAGACGCCGGTGTTTGTCAATTGCCTCCCTCAGAACTCCATCATTCTCATCGAACCAGTCCTCATTCTTACGGACTTTTAGACCCAAAGTATTCAAGGCGGTGTCTAATATGTGAGAAGATAGAGTCCCCCAGTCAGCATCAACATCACCGACCTCCGTGTCGGTGTGCGGCAGCACGGTTGCCAACGCTTCTACGTATTTTACCCTCGTCCCGAGATGCTTTAGCCCATCCAAGTTTAGACTTGGCGGCTTTGACTTGGCAGCCCTACAAGGACGACGGAGGCGAAGACGCAGTTTAGTGACTACAAGCCGATGATCCGTCCAACAGTGTGCTCCACGCATGACGCGGGTGATTTGGACTTGGGAAACATCTGTTTGCCTCACTATAGCGTAGTCTATGAGATGCCAGTGTTTGGATCTTGGGTGCATCCACGTATTTTTGTGCTTAGCGGGAAGTCTGAACATAGTGTTCGTGATCGCAAGGTCGAGTTGTGCACAAAGATTGAGTAGCAAGTGTCCGTTTTCGTTCATGTTGCCTACTCCGTGTCTGCCCAGGACCTTAGGCCAGGCTGCAAAATCCTGACCTACTCTGGCATTAAAGTCCCCTAGTAAGAGGATCTGTTCCCTAGGACGTACGTGTTCAATACAGTGTGTTAACGCCTTGTAAGGCTATAAGCAGCCGCGGGCGGGTGTGAGGGGCGCGGGCGGCGCGCCGGTCCCGGGCGCTAAGCAGTTGCCTTGAATGCAGAGCTGGGGTCGCGCGCATCTTTATTACCTATACAGTTTTTGTTTCTTGTAGTCATAATCCTCTACAAGAATTTGGCGACCGTGACAGGACGTTGTTTCTCGGGCTAAAGTAAAAGTACCGTTAAGCGACACGATTCGAAATTTCGAGAACCGCAGACAAAGAAACCGGAGTGGCCTGTGATCTGGGGACTTGGAAGTGCAGCGTGTCCAGCGACCTTCAGAAGCAGGGGAGTGCCTTTCCTTCCTTTATTACCTTTTATTACCTTTCGGAACTTTGATTTGTGTGTTTTGTTTACTTAGCTCTGAATACGACCGTATTATTATAGCAGTTATACTTAAAGGCTGGGACTCACGGGTCAGAATAATTTAATTTCTCGTGTGCTTGCCTGGCATATCTTGCTAAATGCACAATTCTTTAAAGTATTAATAATCACGCATTAAAATTAAACGTCATAGTTATAAGCTTAAGCGCATTCTTTCGCATTAGTCTGCTATAGAAAATACCCAAATAACAGTTGATTGCAGCTTAACTTTATTTAGCACGAACTTAAACATCAATTTATAATTTCTTAATCAATAGCAAGTCATTTAATATGCAAATTTGTCGCATATGCCTACCTACCTTTTTTTTTGCGCTTTCTTTTCTATGAGCCATTTTTGATAAAATATTTTTTGTGTTCGATTGCTTAACTTTCCATTTCTATCTCGAGCACCTACCCTTACTACGTGTAATTACGTAACATTCAAAGTAGCTTCGGCCGACGATTCCAGGGGTCGGGCGCGTCTAGAACATTCGACGCGCTGAGGGTATCGTGCGCTCGCGCAGTGAAGTACCCATCAGCTCGCTCCGTGCCTACGCGGCATCGATCGGCTGGCTGCATTGACCTTGACCTACTAAGCGCTGCACATCTGCGCACTTGGAATTCCTGCCTGGTTTGATGCACAATTTATTTACTTAACTAGATTTATTGTTTGCCTTTGCTCATTTAAGTACCTATTGTCATTATTTTACTAGCAAAATGCCGATGTCGCCTAAGGATATCAATGATCTTGAACTAGATTTAACTTTAAGAGACTTAATTAAACAACGAGGTTCAATTAGAGGGAGACTGACAAACTTTGAAAATTACTTTAATGATTTAAAGAAAATAAAGGTAGACGAATTATCTGAAACTCAGTTCGCTGAATTAAATATGCGAATATTGCGAATGGAAGCGTTATTTTCCGAGTTCGAAAGGTGTCAAATTCAGATAGAATCGTGTTGTCCAGTTCTTGATGAACAGTTAAAGGAACGGGAAATAACTGAAACAAAATTTTACGCTAATATTTCTAGCGCTCAATCATTACTTAAGCGGCGTCCTTCTGGCGAGGAAGATAAACGTAGTTCTTATAGTAGCTGTTCACATCAGGATAATTTAAATGTACGGCTACCCGTCATTAAGCTGCCATCGTACGACGGTAACTATTTTATGTGGTTGGAGTTCCGCGATACCTTTGAATCGCTTATACATAAAAATGAGTCGGTCCCAACCATAAATAAATTTCATTATTTACGTTCCTCGCTGGAAGGAAGCGCGGCACAAGTGATTAAGTCAATTGAATTTTCAGCGCCAAACTATCAATTGGCGTGGGATTTGCTATGTCAAAGATATGACAATAAGAAGGTCTTAATTAATAACCACCTGAAGGCTTTATTTAAAATTGAACCTATTCTTAAAGAATCACATAAATCGTTACGATATTTAATCGACGTAGTTACGAAAAACCTCAGAGCGTTGACGACACTTGGTCAGCCGGTGTCTCAATGGGATACTCTCATAATTTTTATGATATCTAATAAATTAGATCCAATCACAAGTGGAAAGTGGGAAGAAAAACGTAACAATTTGCCCGACCTACCACTCTTAAGTGACTTTATAGACTTTCTTCGTAGCAGAGCGGACATTTTAGAAACGACATTAACTAACAGATTTGATAAAGGCAGTTCTCATGTTAATAAGGACAATCATTTTAAGGCCGATCAGAAGGTTCCGTTAACTCATCATAAATTTTCGAAAACTTTTGTCACGGCTGGTCCCTCGAAGCCTATAGTGTCACTATCATGTCCGCTCTGTAACCAAGGCCATAGAATATTGGATTGTGAATCTTTTAAGGCCTTACCACTTGATAATAAATTAAGTGAAGCCTTAAGGTTGAAACTTTGCGTAAATTGTTTAAGAAGAGGCCATGAAGCACCTGTGTGTAGACTTGGCCCTTGCAGGTTATGTAACAAAAAACATAATACGTTATTACATAAAGAAAGCATCATAAAAAATACATCACCAGTGACGTCACCAGAGCCTTCAAGTAACTCTGGGATAGTCAACCCGCCACGTAGAACGCTGTCAGTTCAATCCTCAGGGCAGGTTCTGCTTGGCACTGCGTTAATAAAGGTTACTAACCCTGAAAATAATAATACTTACGTTGCTCGCGCGCTGCTCGATGCGGGTAGCCAATCCTCGTTCTTGACGGAAAACCTAAAAGAAAAAATTGGTTTAGTTAATCGTAATCCTGATTCTTTATTAATTTCAGGCATTAACAACCTTCAACTTACCATTTCAGATCGGTGTGACGTAACCATCGGCTCTATGTGTAACAGCTTCAATGTAAACTTAAATTGTTTAGTTATTCCTCAAATCACCGGTCAGTTGCCTAACATGGCCGTAAACATTACTCATCTAAACTTACCTAATGACATTCCGCTAGCTGACCCTCAATTCTGTCGACCTGCAGATGTTGACATGTTGATAGGCGCGGAACTATTCTTTGATATCCTGTGCCCTGAAAGGATATCGCTGGGTCCTAATAAGCCCGTCCTTCAAAATACAATGTTTGGCTGGATAGTTGCCGGCCCTTTAACCCCAAACCTAAGTAAACCACCTAAAAAACTTCACTGTAATTTTACCCGAGAAATTAGTGAAAAGTTAACAAAATTCTGGAGCCTTGAAGAGCTTCCGTCCTCAAAGATACCTACATCAGCTGATGATGAATTTTGCGAAGAACACTTCATTAAGAATACTTCAACAGTCAGTCAGTCAGTCAACTCCTCGTAAAATTGTTCCTTAATGTCATCAGATTTGTCTAGCGTAGGTGCATAGACACTAATGACATTAAGGTGGTTATTGTTGTCGAGTTGCAGGCGCAAAGTTGTAATTCGGTCTGAGATGTGCACCGGGAACTCTTGCAGCTGATTAACAAGCCGATTCCTGATCGCAAAACCCACGCCTGACCGTCGCGCTTCGGAGGCTGCGAGTCCTTTCCAGAAGAAAGTGTATCCGCCACCGTGCTCCACCAGCTCTCCTTCGTCAGCGAGATGTGTTTCGCTGATAGCAGCCACATCTACGTCATAGCGCGAGAGCTCACGAGCTACAATGGCGGTCTTTCGCTCAGGACAGATGTTCTCTTTGCGGTCAAGGAGTGTTCTTACATTCCATGCGCCAAAGGTCAAATCCAGTTTTATGGGTGTTTTAGTCGTATTTATTTTATTCTTATTGTGACTTCGACCGCGAAATTAAGGATGCGGAGGCAGCCGCGGTTACTACCATCCTTATAGGCTGGGGTGAGCAATTTTTAGGGCACCTTTTCTAGCCCCCTCCAAGGCTGAGCAAGGAGAGCAGTGCTACCCTAAATAGGGCTGCTCTGTCACCCCGGGTGCTGCCGAACCCACTCTGTCCCCCCAGTTCAGAGCGGAAGCGACCACGGTGATCTGAGACCACCCCCGGAGCCGCCTATGTGCAGGCCTCAGACAAAGCCCAGTCTGCATCAAACCGAACCTCTCTACTTCAGCCCATCGCCACAGGACTTTACGTCCTCGGAGTCCAATTTGTGAAGCAGTCATCTGCGCAGGAACATTTTAAGTGCATAAGCGGTCGCGCAGTCGCAGATGCCCTCTCTCGTCCTCATCCCCCGTAGCCCAGTGGAACGGAAACCGCTACGACTGGCGGAGGGTTCGGATGCAGTCTCTAGCCGGCAGTCACTTCTGACCTCAACTGCCGCCCTAGGCCATCAACATTGCCTTGCTAACTCGCCGGGTCCGCCAGGACTCGGTGCTTATCAGCATGAGCTGCCTTCCCCGCCGAGTTAGACTTGTGCACATGCGGGAGGTATCCGCGTAGAAACCTGTCTGCCGAAGCCTACCAGGCCCCCTCACCGGGTTTAGCCCACGAGCCGACGTGGTGTACCGGGGTGTGGCCGTCGTGTGCACAACGACTACTTGGAGCCACCGGTGAGAGTTTGTAGAATGCCTACCAGTACGATTTGCCTACCCTACGGGTCGGCTGCAAACCCTGGAGCACCCTACTACACCCATCGTATTATTAAAACAAATACATATTTCATAAATGTGGCATCACTAGGCCCTAGAAAACATCTTATTTCATTAACATTCAAAAAGTCATGACCTGCCATGCCATGCAGTTTTTATGCGTTTATTTTTTTAGAGACTACTTTCGATTTTTTTCCTATCGAGCAAACGACAAGTAATCGTGTTTTGAAAATCTGTGGTCATTAGAGTGATCCTGAAATATCTTACACATGACATGATGTGCTAACAATGATACAATGCAAGGGATTAAATGATTGCAATAAATGCGCCAAAAGCTCGGTGCGGCCTTGAACTACCCACTAAAAGAAATGTTTTTCTGTTAAAGGGAAAGTAAACCACTAGTTTTAGTGTAAAATGCACAAGGCTGGTAACACCATGTTCCTTCAGCTAACAAATCGCTGAAACGTGTCCAGTATTATGCACCAGGCCCTATACTACGAAGCGCGAAATTCGAACTTCGTTTCATGCCGTTCCGCTCACGCTAATGATATTTATTACGAGAGTGAGAGGGACCGCACGATCCGAACTTCGAACTTCGAATTTCGTAGTAACCCCCCAGCGCTGCCATCGTACAATCGTACGTGCGTGGAACAGCCTCTACGTTGATAATAAATATTATACTGCATTGCAGTTTGGCGGTAAAATCCCAATGCATAAATATTTTGTCCAAGCGAAGTCTTCAAAATGGTTCGTGAACAACTTTTCAAAGTCGTCCTTGCCTTTTATTTTAAAAGTAAGATCAGCAATGCATAACTTATTAGTTACCTATGCATTGCTGATCTTACTTTAAATACTATTGTATTTCTGTCCTTTTTTTGAGGGGTTTTATACACGGTTTTATACCCGAAGGGTGGCAAACAAATACCTATTAATGTCGCTACACTGCCCGTCCGTCTGTCCGTCACAGGGACGTAATAGGTAGCTGAAATTTGTACTTAGGTACATAATGTGTATTATTTGTGTATTTCTATTTCCACTACCACAAAAATTAATAAAAATAAAATTAAGAATTAAGGGTTGTCGTAACCAAGCAACAAAGAAATACGGCACACTGCCTACACGCATTTTACTTAGAAACAGGGCTCAGCTAACACTGGATTTTTGTAGATACGGCCGATTATAGCCTATATTTATTTACAAAGTATCTAGGGCTTATCATCGACCAATCGCTATTATGGCACCCTCACGTAGAATATATTAATAACAGAATACGCAAACTAACATGGATTTTTAAAATACTAAGGCATGTTGCCACGAGAAATCTGCTGCAGCAGATATACATTGCATTAGAGCAGTCTGTAAAGTCTTACTGCATCTCTGTCTGGGGTGGGGCGTCAAAATCCAAATTCTTGGAAGTGGAGACACAGAGATGTTTGTTGAAAACTATGTATTTTAAGCCATACAGATATCCCACGGCTGAACTATACAAACATTATGAGCACCTAACGATGCGGAAGTTGTACATCGAAGCAGTAGTCTAGAAACTCCACAGGAAATTGATCTTTGACCCCTTATTGCCTAACCGAAGAAGAGTCAATGCGGTCGCACCTGTACCCAACAGTAAATCATGTATGCGAAAAGACGATTTGCTGCGCAATCTGATCACCTATATAATAGAATTTGTAAAGAAATTAATATACATCCGTTGAACCTACATGATTGTAAAAATAAACTTGCTGAATGGTTAACTAAACTTGACTATGAGGAAACTGAGACACTCCTAAGATGGGGGTTTTAATGGCTTTAAAGTATTGAATATATAAAAAAAAAGTCACAAATATGTACAATAGTTATAAGTTTACTCTTAAGATTTAGTATTGTTTAACATCAGAATGAAACCACATATTTGTTTTGGAAGAGCGAGGTCTTCTGTCACAGGCATTATGTATGCCTACTAGAAGGTCTCAACAATTTGTTTACGTACACCATTTTGTTGTTAACAGAAATAAATTATTATTATTATTTTGAATTTTTGACATACCTATAAAGTACAGAATCATCGTTGCGCGAGTGCGACACGCACTTGGCTGGTAAAATACATTTCTAAGTGTTGAAAAAAGTAAGTTTTTCAAAACGACTGTTTTGATTTAGAATATTTTAAAGAACATTGATTTACTTTAAACATGAAACTACCGTGAGACTCACTCATAGTGAAAGTAAACGGATCACTCACGTCTTAAAACGAGCTTAACTCGACATGTTTCGGGCTAATCCGTAGCCCTTATTCTTGGAGTCTCCCGTCACGGCGGCTGCCAAACGCGCGTTTTTGATTTACTTCTCGATTTTTGTGCTTTAAATAAAGTTAGGTACACAAAAGAATAGTTAGAGAGACACATATCTTGTAGTCTTATGTAACAGTGTGATATAAGGCTTTAAGGAGTTATCCAATCGACTCAGCAATTTAGCATAAATTAAACGTTCAGCTAGCTCAGTGCTAAAAATAGAACATTTTTATGTCACGATAAGAATCACGCAACGAGCAAAATGTTGTTATCTACAATGTACATAAACATGATCTTTGACTTCTGTACGTCAATTGATAAACACGCTAACCTCTTAAAACAGCTTATTGGGCATTTAGATAGCGCATATGTAGTTAAACGGAAGTTAGTGATTATTTTTAAATCATTTTAGACGAAAGAATACATTGAAGCATTTAATAATAAGGTTCAGTAATATTATATCGATGTTTTACGAGTATGTACAAAAAAACCCTAAAAAAACTCCGCTGTCAATTCGTTCCTCTACATAAAATGCTATGTAGTCTATGGTAGAGTCATTTTAAGGAGCCTACTCAAAGTTCTGCAGGCAATACGATTGCCAGCGGCAGTGCAAGCAGTCCCCTAATGGAGGGTTTTGGCACTTTATGGTTATGCTTCTGATACTTGTACTGGTAGGTAGCTCTTAAAGAGTGATATTGATATCTAAAAGTCGATAATGTTTATTCATTTCTTATGCTCATAAACTTCGTATTTAATTACGAACATTTATTTGCACTGTGAATGTATAATATCCGCGCAATCAAACTGAAAAGCAGAGTATTTTTCTTGACTACAAAATCCACTTTATGTATTTATTTTACAATCTACTATTTTTTGACCAAAGTTTTCAAACTGTCACAATGGCCATCATAAAATTATTCTAGCATACTTAATATGTATGTCTGTTGAAGATCTATGGTATGACATCTATAGACAACATTGATTTGCCTCTGTGTTGTCTGTGGAGTTTTTCCGTTTCTTTTCTCTCTTACTGTCATGGCCTACTGCCGATGTTACGTGTTATAATTAATCCGAGTTTATATCGTGTAATAAAACATATAAAAACAATTGTGAACTGTATTCTGTGTAATATACGTGATCAATAAACGGTTCATCTTTTATTTGGGTGATTCACCGAAACAGCCATAGCTACCTGCGCATGTGCTTCTAGTACTCTGTCTAACAGGTTATTGAGTCCCAGAAAATATATAAGTGTTATTTACGGCTGTTCATTGGAAGACGGAATATGCCGGAAGAAGCGACAGTTGGTGGTGATCAGCGAGAAGCAGGCCCGTTGTATACGTCTCAAGATGGTCGAACGCCCATTGTAATGGGAGGAACCCAGATTGACAAGTTAGACGGCGTGTCGAACTATGTCACATGGAAATTCGCACTTAAAATGTCTCTTATGATGGAAGGACTGTGGGATTGTGTTGTTGGGGACGACGTCGATCCACATAGGAATCAACGCGCACTCGGACGGATATGTTTGTCGTTGAAACCGGCATGCTATCAGTACGTTCTCACGTGTAACACGGCAAAGGAGGCATGGTTGCAACTGGAGAAGATTTTCGAAGACAAAAGTCTCTACAGGCGCGTGGCTTTACTACGTCAACTTCACAGGTGTGATTTTAGTAATTTTAGTGGCATGTCTGAGTACATAAACCATGTAACCACCCTAGTTCAACAACTGGCGGAAATGGGTAAAAAGGTTGAAGATGAAGAAGTTGCCGAGCTTTTGCTTAGTGGATTATCTTCAGAGTACGACACTCTTGTTACTAGCCTGGAGACTACATGCATCACAAAAACTCTTTCAAGCGAACTCGTACGGACGCGGCTTATCCAAGAAGAGCACAGGAAGACGGTGTCAGACTTAACTCCAGCTAATTCAGCGTTTAGCTCACAAGCGAAGAAGCCTGTGGTTTGCAGCTTTTGCAAGAAGAAAGGTCACATCAAAGCAAAGTGCTTTAAACTCAAAAAATATAAGAAGAGACCTCAAGAAGAAGTGCAAACATTTACAGCGTCAACTTTCATAGCTACGAGTACGGCTGTGGATTGGGTCATTGACAGCGGCTGTTCCTCACATATGTGTAACAACAAGGATATTATAGAGAATTTTAAAAATTCGAAGAATATTGTTACTATAGCAAATAGTTCTACTATAGAGAGCAGCGGTATTGGTAATGTGAGTATGAGTTTTAGTAAAGGAGATGAAAGAAAGGTAATGGATGTGATGCATGTTCCCCAATTGTCTACCAATCTTTTGTCCGTGAGCAAAATGGCAGAGAAGGGCATGACTGTTGTTTTTAAAATGGATGGTTGTTGGATATACGATAGTTGTAAAATAGTAGGCAGACCTGTGTGTTGTGCTGTTTTACAGAGGGGCATTTATAGACTGAGTGGGTATGTAGCGCAGAAGGAGCAGCATTCTTCAGCACTCCTACAATCAGTGCAGGAGGCAGGAGAGAATGCACAGGTCACTGCACAGTATGTGTCTGCATTTTTGTGGCACAAACGTTTGGGGCATCTCGGCATATCTGGTATGTACGGTTTGCGGCAGCATGCATTGCCAAATTTATCATTGCAGGATGAAGAAATCAAGAACTGCACGGCTTGCTTTGAGGGGAAGCAGAGTGCCAAGCCGTTCCCTAAGGGTGAGGCCACTCGTGCCGAGCAGAAGCTGCAAATTGTACACTCTGATGTGTGCGGGCCCATGACTGAGTGCAGTTGGAGCGGAGCTCGTTATCTACTCACGTTTACTGATGATTTTACAAGAAAATCATTTGCTTATCTTCTGAAACATAAATCACAGGTGATGTCTTATTTTATTAAATTCCAAACCTTAGTTGAAAAACAAACGGGATTAAAAATTAAATGTTTGAGGTCAGATAATGGTGGCGAGTATTGCAATACCAAATTTGCTAATTATCTTGAAAAACAAGGTATAGTCCACCAGACCACAGTACCTTATACTCCGGAGCAGAACGGGGTTTCGGAGCGTTTAAACAGAATTTTGTTAGAAAAGGCCAGATGTATGTTAAGGGAATCCGGCCTTTGTCAGCGTTTTTGGGGTGAGGCAGTCATGACTGCTGTATATCTTAAAAATAGAAGCCCTACGTCAGCTTTGACGGGTCAGTTACCCGAGCAGGTTTGGACTGGACACAAAATTGGTCTTGGTCATCTTAAAATCTTTGGGTGCCTAGCATACTGTCTTTTGCCTGACTGTAAACGTTCTAAGCTTGATGCAAAATCAAAGATGTGCATTTTTGTTGGGTACTGTGAGACTTCAAAAGCCTATAGGTTTATTCAACCATCCAATCCAACTAAAGTCATTATAGCTAGGAATGTGCAATTTATGGAAAATAAATTTTACAATAATTTTATATCTGTTGACACATGCCAGAATAATAATGAAATATTTTATGATAATATTATTTACCAAGACATTAATATTAATAATAATAATGAGTTGCCATTGAATCATAATGAATTAAATGTAAATGATAACTTTAACAACAATGACATTTCCAATAACAATTTAATAAATAATGAAAATACTCCAAATAATTTGAGCAATGATGCAATTTCAGTTCGCGAGGATGACGACTTTGGTGACTGCTACACGGGAACTGAAGAAGATTCTTCACCAGAGAAAGAGTGTGGTGGCGTGACTGCTGAGTGGCAGACTCCGCCTAGCCCGCTGCCCGTCGACCCGCCGACTACCAATGGTAGGCCTGTGAGGGCTTCTCGTGGTAAAATCCCTGTCAGGTATCATGACTATGACCTTTCTTTGTTCACTTGTCCGTCTGTCTTCGAAGATCCACAATCTTATGAGGAAGCTATGTCTTCGTCTCATAGTAGTGAGTGGAGAACTGCTATGCAATGTGAGTATCAGTCGTTTATAGAAAATAATGTTTGGAAATTAGTTGATAGGCCACAAGATGCAAATGTTATCAAATCCAAGTGGGTATACAAAACAAAACATGATGCATCTGGAAATTTCGATCGCTATAAAGCTCGCTTAGTTGCTCGCGGCTTTAGTCAGCGTCAAGGAATAGACTATAATGAAACCTTTTCTCCAGTAGTACGACACTCTACTATGCGCATATTATTTTCACTAGCCAATGAGTTGAATATGTCTATTGAGCATGTAGATGTCGCTACAGCTTTTCTAAATGGGGATCTAGATGAAAGAATTTTTATGGAGCAACCAGAAGGTTTTGTAAAGGACACAAACAAGGTTTGTTTACTTCAGAAGAGTATTTATGGTTTGAAGCAAGCCAGTAGGCAGTGGAATATCAAGGTACATGAACTACTATCACGTCATGACTATGTTCAAAGTATGTGTGAGCCTTGTGTGTATGTAAAAAAAATTGATAATAATATTACCATCGTAGCTCTCTATGTGGACGATTTTTACATTTTTTCTAGTTGTTCTACTGATAAATTGTTAAATTTATTAGAGAAAGCTTTTAATGTGAAGAATCTTGGTACTATAAGAAGCTGTCTAGGTATTAATGTCATTCGTACTGAGGACTCTATTATTTTAGAACAGTCTGTGTATGTTAAAAAACTTTTATCTCGTTTTGGTATGTTGCAATGTAAAACCATTTCCACTCCTATGATGTTAAATTGTAAATTATTTAAATCTGAAGATAATAATAGTAATAGTGATGAAAATGAATATCAGTATAGGGAACTAATGGGTTGCCTAATGTATCTATCAGTGTGTACTAGGCCTGATATAGCATTCGCATGTAGTCAGCTGTCACAGTTTAATAATAGTTATGACAAAAGTCACTGGTTAGCTGCTAAAAGAATATTGAGATACCTAGCAGGTACAATTAATTATGGTTTACATTTTTGTAAGAGCAAAAATTTGAATGTAACTGCTTATGCGGATGCTGATTGGGGAAATGATCCTAACGATAGAAAATCTTATACAGGCTTCATAATTAAATTAGGAAATAATGTTATAAATTGGGAAGCCAGGAAACAACGATGTGTGGCTCTGTCTAGCACAGAGTCGGAATACTTAGCAATAAGTGATGTATGTAAAGATATTTTATTTTTAAAGAACTTTTTGACAGAAATTATTAATAAAGATGTACCTGTCACAGTATATAATGACAATCAGAGTGCTCAAAAACTTTTATTACATAAAGAATATTGTCATAAACGTACAAAACACATCGATCTTAGATATCATTTTGTGAAGGATCTAGTACAAAAGAAATTTGTAAGCATTAAATATTTACCTACTGATAGCATGATTGCAGATGTTCTCACTAAACCCTTGTCAAAAATTAAACATTATAATTTTATTCATGACTTATGTGTTAGATCTTTTTAATGTGTCTATATAATTACCATTAATGTTTTTAATGTATGACTATTGCATTGATTAAAAGCATGGTTAGCATGTTATTTAAATTTTAATGTAATATTTGTTAGGCATGTGAATTAAGATAATTTGGAATATAAATAGTTTGTCTTGTTTCCATTATGTGTAGAGTCATGCATTAATAATTGTAGAGTCATGCATTATTTAATTGTAGAGTCTTGCATTATAGGATTGTAGAGTCATGCATTATTTAATTGTAGAGTCTTGCATTATAGGATTGTAGAGTCATGCATTATATAATTGTAGAGTCTTGTTCTTGTTAAATGTAGTCTTATGCACTTTCTAATAATGATACTTTTGCATGTAGAGTTGCAATATATGTCATAAGGGGAAGTGTTGAAGATCTATGGTATGACATCTATAGACAACATTGATTTGCCTCTGTGTTGTCTGTGGAGTTTTTCCGTTTCTTTTCTCTCTTACTGTCATGGCCTACTGCCGATGTTACGTGTTATAATTAATCCGAGTTTATATCGTGTAATAAAACATATAAAAACAATTGTGAACTGTATTCTGTGTAATATACGTGATCAATAAACGGTTCATCTTTTATTTGGGTGATTCACCGAAACAGCCATAGCTACCTGCGCATGTGCTTCTAGTACTCTGTCTAACAATGTCTACAGTCTAGTTCGGTATTTACCTACGCGTTTATGTAAAGTAAAACAAAATGTAGAATAAGTCGTTGCACTTTCGAGTTCTAAATTCAATTTCTAAAAGTGAGTGTGCGAAAGTGACCGTCACAAGCAACCCGAAAGTTGAAATTCTCGAATTGCAAACGCGACTGGCTGGTTACATTACAATGTATGCTTTCTAATTTTGTTTACTTTTAATTTTGTTCTGCAGAACCTTGGTTTCGTTTTAATTTAGTTGACGCGCAAAAGCAACCAGTATCATATTTATTTTTGTGCCAATATGTTGTACCAGTTTTATTGAACAACTTCTTATTTATGGTTTATGATGTGATGCTTTGATAAACGAGAAGGAAATGCTTTAGAATGATACAGCGATATCATGCTGTGAATAGTTAATAGTTATGTAATAAATCATTGATAGTTGGATAAACAAATGCATTGTTGAGATAAAGTAATATTTAATTTTACTAAACATTAGCTTATCTAACCGATATGAGGGTAACAAGTTTTGTAATCGTTATTCTAGTATCAAGTGATACAAGTATATCTAGATATTAGACCTAAACTAGACACACATTAGACGAGCGGTTCGATCACGCAGGTAAACAATGTTTTCCGAAATTGACAAAGTGTGAATCAAACCGTTTGAAAACATTTCGCGTCGTCTTGTGTATGTTGAAGTTAACATTGCACAAACTGTTTTGATTTTAGCAACACCTCAGGTATAGGTGAAAAACTTAGCCTGAGGCCGTATTGTTTAACGCTTCTGACGCTTGCCTTCGCTTTCACCTTCTCTTTCTATCATCATCTTTCATAGTTTGACAGAAAGAAATAGTGATTGCGAAGGCAAGCGTCAGAAGCTTTAGACAATAAGCCAGCTGTTGCATGTAGTACAGATATGCACAGGATTGATCTTAACTAGTTTTTCAAATTTGGAATATCAATTTGTTAATACGTATACGTTACTTCTACATACAACAGGTCATTTACTTAAGTTTTTTTACTATTTCAGAAAAGTGTTACAAGAAAATTAATCTAGTCATCAACTTATTTTATACTTTGTAGAATATTAACAGAAAATGTAATTTTCCTTCGTTTTGAAAACATGTTGTACTAGGCAACCACAATCAAGTAAAAAGGTTGAATGTTGCAAGGAATCACTGTATAAGGACACCCTTAATATCTTAGCGACTCTATTGTAAGTTTGAAGAAAAATTAAAAAAAAAGTGGAATATACGACGTATATTATACGTGTGTCCTGAAACTCAAAGATAGCTTTGTACCGAGTGAGAGGCTAAGTTATACTAGCTTTGGAAATAATAAGAAAAAAACCGTCTCTTAGTTAAGCGATAATAGAGTTACATAATCTATCACTATATCTTAGTATTAGATTGTTTCGAATTATTTCATTATTTATTTCTTTTTTTATAGAAGCCATTCTGGAGGAAGAGTCTGAACAGATGTGCAGCGCGCGCGTACCGGTTACAGTACCCCGTATTTTTGTTGTAGGGTCAACGTCATAAATAAGTTGTGTGTAATGTAATAAGTTGTGTATTGTTGTGTTTGTGTGTATGTTTGAAAAGCCATACGAAATTATGTAACTACTGAAAGCGACAAGGTACAAAAGTGCTCCCTTTTTTATGACGTTGACTGTACGTACGGTTTGCACTGCTAGGGGGCGCGCGCAACACCGCGCTCTTTCAACCGCCTTCTTCCTGCTTGAGTATTCCCCTAAATTCAAGTCTAGGGTAAATGAGCATTTACTAGGCAAGCGTGCTCCATCGTAGACCACATCTTCGCTTTCTATCAGGCGTAATTAAAAAAAAATATGGATTGTTTTTCCTATTCTTTCCAGAACTGTTAATTTATTATATAACTTGGCCTCTCTCCCGATACTAGGTTATCGTTAAATTTGGGAACTTCGTGTATTTGTGCAGGTGTTCTGTGAAGGAGGTTACTTCATCCTAGTTGGACCTGCTATGCACCCTACAATGCAGCGTAGCGTGTCCATTGCAAAAAGCTTCGCTTTAATAACGTTGCACTTGAAGACCTCCTATCACAGATGTGATCAAAACATTATTTTTCGATAAAAGAATATGATTACACCTGTCGCTATCTCCACGGGTTAAAGATGGAAATATTCAGAGAAACGTAAAATAATATTTAACTCTTTACAGATGCTGCTATTAAAGATGCTGAGAGATCTATTGTCCAAACAAACAGGAATTCACCGTTTTAAGTCACAATTTGTATAGAAGTGAGAGATGTCAAATAGAAAGTTCCTCTTGGCTCTTTCTCGTGAGTATATTTTGCTTATTATGCCTAGTGTGTGGTTTCCTTACCTCTCTCATCATCTCAGGATCGAAGACATACAGCACGGGTCGTTTGCGAGAGGATTTGGCCAGACGGACGAGGTCTCCGTAACGCTCGCGCAGGCCTTCCAGTAGACCCAGGCCTACTGTATGGTGGAAATTACCTGGAGAAGAGAAAACATTATCAAGACGGTTAGCAACATGATTCTGATTCTGATAGCAAAAGGAGCCGTGAGTCGCTCATTAGGGGTGTTACATAACAGGCCTTACAGACCCAGGCCTACTGTATAGTGAAAACTGTCTGGAGAAACAAAGAATATTATTAAAACAGTTAGCAAGAGAAGCGTGACTCGCTGCGTAGGCGTGTTACATAACAGGCCTTACAGACCCAGGCCTACTGTATAGTGAAAACTGTCTGGAGAAGCAAAGAATATTATTAAAATAGTTAGCAAGAGAAGCGTGACTCGCTAAGTAGGCGTGTTATATAACAGGCCTTGCAGACCAAAGCCTACTGTATACTCAAAATTGTCTGGAGAAAGCAAGAATATCATCAAGACGGTTATCAAGAGAAGCTTGACTCGCTATCAACTGACACAAAAGCGGCAGACCCACGTTACGATCTAGGACATTGCCATTGGAAGTGTTCAAACAAAATGGCAGACATACGAATGACTAGTGTCAACATAACAGTAAAAACATAGTCTACTTATTCCCATTTGAAATCATAAATACTATTACAACTGTATTACCATACTAAACAAATTCAGGTTTCTTGTACGACCTAAAAGAAGCAGCTAATGGAGTTATTTCAACACTAAAGTAACTAAAAAACCCTTGGCGACATTTGCGACATCATGGAAAGCTGTCCGTCCAGTTTTGCTTTATATTTGCGTTGATCTATCCAGTTAGTTTCTATATTTAGAATGGTTTAATCCGAGTGGGGTCCTGTTTAAGTTGCGACGTTTGGTTGGATTCAGTCTCAGTCTAAATATGGTCTTTGTCTACACATTTAACTTAAATAGTCACACGTTGGAATTTAAATGTAATCTAGCCAGCCAGCACTAGATAAAGGGATGCAAATGTAGGATTAAAGATATTTAATGTTTGAGACTCATCCAATATAATCATACGTTCTGGGAGTCATACCGTCATGAAAGATCCTCTTAAGTTGCCAAAATTTTTGATAACACTCGCTATTGGCTGGTAACTAATAGTTTTAAAGTCGTACCAGTGCTGTACGAGCCGCTTCACGAGCCAATCACGTGAGGGATGACTGACATAGAGCTCAAAATCGCACCGAAAATGGGTGCCTTGCGAGGGGGCTCGCACAGTGGAGGGAGACTCAGCCTCCTAGTTTATGCCTCCTTTCATAAGACGAAGAGAATATTTGTTTCCACCTGCTACGATCCTGACATACATCTTTCGCTTCCACAAAACACATTAGTCTTTTCATACAAGCTCGCCGGTTTCGGGTACTCTTGACCTTTCTTTAAGATATCCCAATATCCAGGGTTCTTCAAGGCTAGACCGAAAAGGCCTCTCTTGATAACCAGTGAGATACACTCACCCTCATCTGCACTTTTCATCAGGTGAGATAGTAAAACTGTTGGTATTCTTACCGATCCTGGGTAAGACGTGAGCAGAGTGCCTCAGCATAGGCAAGGCCAGAGGGCCAGGGATGTCTCCGAAAGGCTTGAGGCTGGTCGCGAGCGCCGGCGCAGCGGCACGACGCTGCGGGGACGTCGACGTCCGACGAGACGACGACGATCCGACTTGACGGGATTGGCGAGGGATTCTGTGAAAAAAAAAGTATAATTATATGGGATCCCAAGAATATCTGAGTGTATTCTTAATTGTGGACAAGTATTTTTTTTTATACTAGCTTTTATTCAACTTTACGTGTAGATGTTTATTCCATAGTTCCTTTCAGCCGGTCCTTAGGCAGAAATACAATTTTCACCCATTTACGACTCGGATTGACTACACGTTAGGTATGCATTGTGTAAGTTGTATGAACAAATTAAAAAATTGACATGTAAATAGATGTACTAAGTACCTATTGCACATTTTCATAAAAATGGTGAATGTGTTATATAAGTGGGTCCATATCGGATTGCATAATTGTTGAAGGTCATAATGTAATGTTTGCCATAATGTATTGTTATTCATAACTCTTTTTTCTTTTAAATCCATTGATTGTACAGAATTGTTGCAATACAAACCTAACCTATAGAGTTCTACAGGACCATCATTAAAAATTTCTGAAAAATGTACAAAAATGATGACAAATATTATTATTATGACTAAAAATTTTATGCTACCAGATACGCACTATTATACATATAAGTACCTACACGAGGCAGAAGAAGTATTCCCCCCCGAGGGTTGCCCACCTTGTCGTGGCGGGGGGGTTTAGTAACCGTGGATTGGTCATCCACGGTGAAGCTAAGAGGCAACCAGGGTCGGCCTGTTGGGGTCGCCGGCTGGCCTGAGGAGGGCGCTCTCAGCGGGCTGAACATGTCCGCTGCGGACGCGCCTGGAGGTGGGACCGCAGAAGAAGAGGAGTGCCAGTATTACGGTGAGCCGTTCTCCCTATATCTTCTGCGGCCGTGGAGGGATCGCAGGGGGAGAGGCGTGTTGGTATTACGGTGCGCCACTCTCCCTACCCCCTGCGAGCTGGCGGGGCTGTTCCGTCGAAACGGCACTGGTGGGGCCGCAGAGGAAGAGGCATGTCGGTATTGCGGTGCGCCGCTTGCCCTATCCTCTGCGGCCGAGGTGTGGTCTGGTGTGGTGTAGGGTAGCTCCGGGGGCCTCCTGGAGGAAAAGTATCCCGGGGCCTGAGTGCCCCGGGTGGCCCAAGGATTCCTTGGGTCTTTTCCTGGCCCCAGTGAGGCGAGCTTTCCCCGCTTCCATCAGATGGACATCGGGTGGTGGATCGGGGGGTCCTTCACCCGCCAAAGATGTCCTGAGGTTGTAAGGCGCTCCAGGTGTTTCCGGAGCGCCTTAAACAGAGGTGGGCCCGCAAGGGCAACCGCCGGTGGGGGCCGCGGATGGCGTAACCGTTCCCGTAGCCCCTACCTAAACGGAGAGAGGGAACACCGTGGGGTTTTAGTCAGTAGGAGTCTGACATAACCCATCGTCCTCCCCCGAGGACGGTGGGTATCCATGAGGATTTCCCCACATAAAAAAAAAGGCAGAAGAAGTATTGAAAGACCGAAGGGTACAAAAACATTTACTCAAGATCTAGAACAGTTAATAATAGAGTTCTGATTAGAACTTTATTTTGTTCTTTTATATTATTTTGTTGCTAACTGCATAATGCTGATTATATTTAACTACCTAATATTTAATGAACTACCTACATACAATTTAAGTTAATATTTAGCATTAACCAGATTTAAAATACCATGACAAAGAACAGTTCAGTTCATTTTTTATTCTTTAGCATTGCGTATTTTCAACGGGATCCAACGCATACATAGCGACTTGTCACCTTAATTCCTTATAAGTATGTGGGAGTAGCTATCTTTTGTTTTTATTTCGGGAACCGGTCAACGATGCATCCTTACAGTTGCCATTGAACTTCAAACCTTCTTACAACGCAGAAACGCCCAATTTTTTAAACTGAATGATCCTTAGGACTTTTAGCAGCGCAAGTAGCATCTGCGCGGTAAGAATGCGGTCTGGATATAAAATGCGAAACTTTATACACAGTGGGTACTAAGTTCAAGGTTGTGAATACTAAAGGTGTGTGACATAACGGTTTGTAGCAGACATCGCTGCTTTGATAGGAAGTAAGTCCAGTGTTACATGAACTAATGTATCAATGGATGGCTGGTAATAAGGAATTGTCGTATCGTGTTTTTAAGTTAATTGAAAGGAATCTTGCAAATTACCGGTTGTGATTGCGCGCATATTTTTTTTGTAGATGTGAGTCACTGTTTCTTTAGATTACTTTTGATATAGTTAATTGGCTTCGCTTAATGTTTAAAAATAAGTTGTTTTAGGTTTATTAAAAGCAGTAGGTATGTAACAAACAACAGATTTTGGATAGTTTATGTAAGTAAACAAAAAACAAACGGGAAACTTTCGCGAACGTGTTGGTAAACAATAAACTTTAAATAATAAACAATACAAGCTTTTGTATATTTAATAGATTATTTAAGGTAAAAAGGTACTTACATGCATTGCCGGATCAAAATAGTAGATTTTGCCATTTTTTAAATGATAAAAATATGAACAAAATTACGCCCAAAAGTAGCACTGAACTCAAACACCAACTAAAATATGCTCCGTCGTCACTAAACCATATTCAAACTAAATATTCACTTGCATTCGATTTTCAATTTTTTTTATTTTTATTCGATTTATTTTTCTTGACGGCCAGTCTCGTCGCTAGCTCGCGCGTTTCGATAATGCGTGAGCGGTTCTCTGCCGGTATACCGGCTTATTGGTCTAGGGATGTCCCTCAAAAGAAACATCGATAAATTACTTCTTATTACACATTCTGTTCACGTGTTAGCAATAAAATAAATTAATAGTTAATTGCATTTAGTAGACATTCATTAATTAGTGTAGTTTATGGCAAAGTGAGTCAATGGCAGATTTATGAATTATACTTATTTTTAAATAGAAAAGATTTGATTCTGTGTTTGTTTATTTCTAATGTATAAACTCAAAACTGACTGAACTGGTTTTAACATTTCTTTGTCCTGTAGGAAGCTAATTACCATAGGCTATATTTTTGTTCCAGAAACGTGTAAACGTCCCACGGACTGTAGCCATAATTGGGAGTAACAGCTAGTAATTGGATAAACCGATAAGACTCCACACTAAATTTGAAAAAAAACCTTCATTGTTTTAAGTGAAAGGAAGTTGCCATTGTAACAGTGATTTATTAATTGCCTTATGAGACAGGTTACACGTAATATGGAATTCTTAGAAACAATTGGGCGTATCGTGGCATTGTTTTGTTTTTATCCATTATGTTAAATATTTTAATTAGTAAAAATTTTACCTAGTTACGTTTATTCAGTTTAAGCATCTATTCAGCATTTAAAAAAAAACTAAATATTGAACAATTTAAACAAAACTACATTCTGCAATCTCATAGTGATTACAGAATTAATTTATTACAAATAAATAACCTCTATTATCCTAATTATTACGGAACATTAGCATTATTAAATTATACCTATAGAAATCGTCATCATCACTGTCGCAATCTTGAGTTTCCATAATAATCAGTGTTTGCCAGCTGCAGGTCTATTACCTTACGTGGATCACCGCTCTACCTAGCGGAGTGTCTCACACGGCTGCCAAGACGCGGTCTCCACTCGAATCGTTATAAACATCGATATGTAAACAATCACATATTGGCGCGGGCAGCACTAGTTGGTGAACTTTGACCGCGTATGTTGACAATTTGGCTGCGATGAATTGCCGCAAGGACGTCACTACCGTTCAATTGTAGCGGTATTGAGATAAGTAGGTAGGTGGGGTAAAGTAGGTCAATTCAATACACTTGCAAAAAAAAATTAGAATAAAAATGCTACTGTCTCTTTTATGTCGGTAAAGTTAGAATGAGACAACAACAAATAATATGAATTTTGGTGTGAAATATTTTTTTTATTTATTACTAGCTGCGCCCGCGACTCCATCTGTGAAGAATTCGTTTATTGCCATCCCGCGGGAACTTTGCAATTTTACGGGAAAAAAACTATCTAACTGTAAAGAGTAACACACATACATACAAAGTTAACTTTAAAAAGAAAAGAAAAAATTTCGACTTGCCCAAAAGTTAATTACAGTCAAAACAGTTTATAAAGATATTCAAGGGACAGCAATATTTGGTCGTTAAACACGGTTGGTCATTGTAACCAGTGTTACTTTGGTATATATGATCGTGTTGGGTTTTTTTCTGGGTCGTTACATCCAATAATATGTCGTTGTAATTGGTGTCGCTATAAACGGTTTTGACTGTAGTTACATATTAGTTACATACCAGGTAGTTTCTATTGTTTTACTAACCCATTTAGTTTGTAGAAGTTGATAGATATCAAAAACAACACGGTGTATAATCTGAGTCAATTCACAAATCATTAAAGTACCTACACTTTGTTTAACATTTAAACGAGTTATGTTTATTGATGAGGCTATTAAATATATCTCCTCATTGCCACAGATTAAAACAAAAACAAAGAGCGCGTTGAACTTTGTTGAATCAAACAAGGTTCTTCATGCTAAGATAAAGTCAAAAGACACAGATTAAAAAAAATATTTATTAAAAACTACGTCTTAGCCGCGGCATCGCTCGCGTAAGCCGTTTAATAAAGGATCACTTCGTTACCCATAAAATGCCATTCAGCAGCTATGCAAACAGATAAATTAAAAAAACCTTAATATGACACGTTTAATAAAAAAAAAACTCGTTCACATTTGAACCCTATCTTACCGTTCATTCGTGTAATATCGAATAAAATTATTTTTAAATTTCGAATTTCAACTTGATGGCGTTGGTGTCTTTGCGGTCAGTATTTTTTTTAATAAGGAGTTGGACGATGCGTTGTTATGTTGGCTGCCAACATATATTACAAATTAGGTACCATAAAGGCAGGTTAGTTTGACCCTGGAGAGTAAGAGTGTTTTGCGGGATTTTGGGGGATTGGGTTTGGGATTGGGATTATGCCATGTTGCGATATGGTTGGTTTTAGTTGATCGCCCATGTTTTTAGGGTTCCGTACCCAAAGGGTAAAAACGGGACCCTATTACTGAGACTCCGCTGTCCGTCCGTCCGTCTGTCTGTCCGTCTGTCACCAGGCTCATGAACCGTGATAGCTAGATAGTTGAAATTTTCACTAATGATGTATTTCTGTTGCCGCTATAACAAAAAATACAAAAAATAAAATAAATTTGAAAATTAAATGGGGTCGTCATACAAGAAACGTGTTTTTTTAGCATTATAACTCGATCTTTATAGTGGCGTTAACTAGGCACTTGAAATTTTCACCGATTATGTATCACTGTAGCCGGTACAACAACGAATAATAAATACATAATTATATTTGTTCACGCATGTGCCTACTAGCGCCCTCCAACGGATCACTTACGCAACTCTTGCAGCTTCAAACTTAGTGCACGGATCCGCCGCAAGGGAGCGTGCCGGACGACTGACATAAAAAGCAAAACGACCGTCATTATTCGCTTTACTGTCAACTTGCGTGACTTGACTTTTTAACAGCTCGTTATTTATGTTAAATCAACTTATATATATTGTAAATTTAATATCATTATAAAGCTTTTAAAGTAATCGAAAAGCTTCTTGATTGAAGAAAGCCCTACCGTCGACACCTATCCTCATCAGGCTAGTCAACGCCTAAACAATATTAAACTCCGACTCGCACTTGGCCGGTTTTTCTACTCTGTGGTTCAAGCCATATCTAAACAAATTGAATGTTGACTGCTACAAAGCGAAGACTTATATTTTACATTATGATTAAGGACAAAGTACAATTGCCCCCTCCCTAGTACTACCTATGTATAGGTAATGTTGTGGGAGCACAATGAATGATCTCATCTCATATTTCAAACGCGTAGTTTATAAGCCATAAGTAGCAGTATTGAATATCCCATCAAAGATATAAATGTGAAAATGGGAGCCAAGTCCAATATTAAGAATGCGTGATAGCGAAATTATTGAGATCTAAATGGGTGCCAAGTATTTATTTTAAAATAGACCTAAAAAATGATTTCTTTTTTTGTAACAAAAATGTTTCCTATTTAAAAATATAACTTCAGAAATTTTAACAGTCGAATTCTTTACACAAAGCAGATAATTTAGAATGAATTGACGTTAACAACCTGCACACTAAATTTTGGTGTCTATAATTAAATAAATTTTGAATTACTTAGTAGGTGCCCTCTTGACCTACAATAGCATTGTACAATAAAAATGGTGCAATAAAAACTAAACTCACTCAATCTTTCGTTCAATCATTGTTCAATCTTTAGTACCTATTAACCAAAAACGGTCAATATTATCGCAAAATTTGTACTTAATATTGCGCATTAAAATTGATCGCCTTAAGGCAGGTTTAGACAGGGTGAGTAACTGACTTCGAATTCGAGACAAGTCAGCGCTGACCCGAGAAATACCCAATGTAAATTAAAAGTCAGCGCTGACCTCCCACCGCTGTACTGACTTCAAATCAATTTGCATTGGGTATTTCTTGGGTCAGCGCTGACTTGTCTCGAATAAGTCAGTTACTGACCCTGTCTAAACCTGCCTTTAGTCAAGTCAGTCAAAAGTGGCTCCAAATAAATGAATCATGTAATGCAACAACTGCGACGCTGTCGTCACCAGTTCCTCTTTTTTTAAACTTGGCTGCATACACTGCCGCGTGTCTAGATTCTTTGCTATTCATTAAGCATAAACTATTAATAGTTTTAGTGGGAAGTCATGTCCACGTGGAATTAATTACAATAGACAGGTACTTATAGGTGAAAAACTTAAGCAAAGGACCTATTGTATGTAGTAGTGCATAGAATTAATATGGAGCTTAAGCCATTTTTCAAATTTGGAACGTCAATTTGTTTTTTTTTTTTAAATTTAAACATGAAACTACCGTGAGACTCACTCATAGGCCACGGCTGCTGCTGTTTTTTCAGTGCGCGTTTTGCAGCCGCCGTGGCGTGTTGCTCTAGGAAGAACATGTTGAGCGAAACTCGATCATAGACGTGAGTTATCCGTATTCTTACAAAATATGTCTATTTGTTTATACGAATACGTTACTACTACACACAACAGGTCATTTAGGTACTTAAGTTTTTCACCTGTCCTCCTGAGGTCCGATGTCTAATGTGACATTGAACTCAACTCATTAGTGAAAAAGTTTAAACTTCATTGAAACAAAATTTGACGTGGGCTCCAGGAGGTAGCTAAGTTAATAAATAGACAGTGGGAATGTCTGCATTTTATTTGTTACAGCGTGTTTTTCAAGTACTTCTATACAAAAGTTTCTGTGACAGACTTCAGCCATGCGGGGCCTTGGGGCACACAAGAACTTGGCTCGTTTCGAAATTAACAAAAGCGAATGATATTTTTTTTAAGTGGATTGCTCAGTTCCGCAAACCATAGACAATTTAGACTGTTCTAAGTACAAGCTCGACTTTAAAATCTCACCATCATCATCATAATCATCCCATTCATACATCTTAATATAGGGCACAGGTCTTTTCTCAGAATGAGATTGCTTGGGCCGTTGTTCCCACGCGCCCCAGTACTGATTGGAAACTTTACACGTGTGAATTGCAAGAGTGTGCTGGTTTCATCACGATGTTTTCCTTCACCGTAAAGCTCGTGGTGAATTTAAAATGTAATTTCGCACGTTCTAAAATCTCGGAGGTGCGAGCTCGCACTGGGGATTTAATGTGATCCTGTAAATAACTTCATTTTACCTGTCATTACCAATGGGCGGAATTTCATAGCAAAAATCAAACGTCAAGAGGGATTGACCATTACGTTTTATCGACTATTCCAGTTATCAATGTTATCGAAATATTTTTGCATGTTACCGAGTTTTGATATTATTCTGTAACATATGATCTCTTTGATAAGTATACCTAGGGATTTTTCTGGCACGAACGATGTGTGGTTAGTGTTTGACGTAATAATAACATCGATTCGGTTTGGCATTATTGTTCATAATATTTTCAAACGTGTCAGATTGATATAATGCCACGTGTAAAATATCGATAAACTAAGTATCAGACGGAATTCACTAGCGTTGGATCGTTCGTGCCAGGAAATAGGGATGACGACTGGGTTAAAAATTGGTCATTCTAATTAGTCCGTCATTTAGATTATGGGAAAATATGGGACACGTATTTTTTGGTTTATCAAATTATTAAAAAACGACAAAGATATAGATCATCAAACTTCCGGAGTGGGGGCTTGTGACGTCACCCTTAGGTAAAAATTGTACCATATAGTGACGTCACTCGAAACTTCTAAGCACTGTATCCTCCTCATTTTTTGTTTGTCAAACAAAAGAAAAAATACGTGTACAATATTTTTTAATAATCTGACGGACTAAACAGTTTTTTTTAGTCGTCTAGCCTATTCTCTAGGTATATTGATAAGCAACTTGCATCTCCTTATTAAAATAAATTTAGTGACTGTAAATAAATAAATAAATATCACGGAACAATTCACACCAATTGACCTAGTCCCAAAGTAAGCTAGGCTAGCTTGTGTTATGGGTACCAGGCAACGAATAAACATACTTATATAGATAGTTACATACTTAAATATATATTAAACAAACACCCAAAACCCGAGAAAAACATTCGTATTTTTCATACAAATATCTGCCCCGACACGGGAATCGAACCCGGGACCTCAAGTTTCGTAGTCAGGTTCTCTAACCACTAGGCAATCTGGGGCCTGTTGCATACCAAAGTACAACTTATATTACAAGCGGAACTCCCTTTCTAGTTAATATAACTGAAGCGAGAGTTCCGCTTGTAATATTAGTTGTACTTTGTTATGCAATTGGGCCCTGGTCGTCTAAATAAGTCATCAAAAAATAAGTCATCGATAGTCGATAAAACACAATGGTCAAACCCTCTTGACGTTTAATTTTTGCTATGAAAATTCCGCCCATTATTACATACGAAGCCTCGCGTAAATGCTAGTGTGCTATACTAAACTTGTTGTCCTAAACAAAGCTGGAGTTCTCGTTACACCCTTATCTACCTTTTTAATAGTCCATCGAGAGTTAGCTTCCTTTTATACCTCTCCCCATCTCTCTACTTTGCATTTTCCTCACGTTTTCATATAAAAACAAGTGCTTACGCATTGTGTCGTTGTGGATGTAATCCCAGAAGAAAACCAAGTTAACCAGGCATTGTAAGTAGTACAAGATTTTTAAAAAATCTTTTTTTAAACAAGATTTTTTTTCTTACTTTACTTTTTGTAGGAACAAAGACATAGCTCAAAGAATCGCCAGACTCAAGTGACAGTGGGCAGGGTACATCGCTCGTAGAACTGATGGCCGATGGGGCAAAAAGGTTTTCGAGTGACGTCCACGGACTAGAAGATGCAGTGTAGGTAGGCCTCCAACAAGATGGAGCACACTGATTAAGGTCGAACGCGTTGGATGCGGATGGCACAGGACCGATCTGTTTGGCGAGCCTTGGGGCAGTTCAGCAGTGGACATCAATCGGCTGTTATGATGATGATGATGGTACAAGGAAAGTGGCAGTGGCCAGGGCACATTGCTCATTGAACCACCGACTGACAGGGCAGTAAGATTCTAGCGACGACTTCGAACCAGAAGACGTTATATCGACGTTAATGGAAATTAAAAAAAAATCGGGATATGTGCTTAGAGTAGAAATTTGTTTGTAACTGAGTGCGTCAAGTCGTACATGATTCCAACAGAATATCAGCATTGTGGCAGCAATCCCGCAGCACATATCGAGCTTGCAAAGCTTTTTTCTCTATAATTGTCATGCCATATTTAAATATTTTTTATTAATCTAATACACAAAAAAAATAAAAAACACAAAAAATAAATAAAGTACCTGCGCCCGCACGCGGGTCTAAAATGTACCAAAAATCCATCGCACGCGCCCGCGCCACTTAGCGCTGTTCATACAATTTCTTATTAGACGCGCGCACGACGGGCGTCCGTTCCGGGTAATCCGCATCAGCTAGCGTAGGCCCATAGACTTTTTGATGGTGGTTTTTAATGGGGATATTTAGTGCCTATATTAAGTGCCGCGTAAACTGTCAGATAGCGATAAAATTAATGCATTACCAATAAGAGATAGTATGAAAAGACCGTCACAAAACTGACTGAACAAATAAGGACACTTTTCCTTTGTAAAAATCTATAAATGAAAATTTCCTTATTGAAAAAGTAATCAGTACACTTTTTTTAAAAACGTCCATAAGTATGTATGTTCGCCAGACTTAAGTGGCAGCGGACGACCAAATGGCCAAGTGGTTAGAGAACCTGACTATGGAGCTTGAGGTCCCGGGTTCGATTCCCGTGTCGGGGCAGATATTTGTATGAAAAATACGAATGTTTGTTCTCGGGTCTTGGGTGTTTAATATGTATTTAAGTATGTATCTATCTATATAAGTATGTTTATCCGTTGCCTAGTACCCATAACACAAGCTTGCCTAGCTTACTTTGGGACTAGGTCAATTGGTGTGAATTGTCCCATGATATTTATTTATTTATTTTATTTATTTAGTGGGCAGGGCACATTGTTAGGCACTTCAGAATAAACACATGGCTTAGTAACTAAAGAAAAATAAAACTAACAGTTCAGCTCTTAAAATTTTGTCCGAAAAACCTGGGGCTAAATTCAGGAACGACCCAAGACGGTTTGCGAGCGGTAATTCAATCGTTTGCGAGAGGATAGGGATGGGCTGAGATTGGTATGAGCCTTATTTTCTTGTTAATTCGCTGTGTAAATAATTAAATAAATAAGGCTCATCCCAAGCTCAGCCTAAACCTCACGCAAACCAGTGATTTTTGGCGTTCCTGAATAGCAGTTCATCCCTATCCTCTCGCAAACGATGAACTACAGCTCGCAAGACGCAAACCGTGTTGGGCCGTTCCTGAATTTAGCCCTTATTGCTCTTCATCTCCGGCCCACAAACTTCTCACTGCCGGGCATAGTCCTCCTCTCAGAATAAGAGGGATTGTCCTTCATTTAATGAATACCTCTTTTGCCTTCATCTTCATCATCCCAGCCTGTATTTACGACCCACTGCAGGGCACAGGCCTCCTCTCAGAATGAGTGAGTGGACCCATTTCCCACGCAGCCCCAGGGCAGAATTTTTTGCATTCAGTTTCTTTTGTAGGGACTACTAGCGCCATCTAGTCATCACACAAGGAACTAACTACTACAATCCTACATCACGCTATCGAAGTTTCTCAACTCGGCTGCGTAAATACTTAAGGTGGAACGGCACGCTCTAGGCGCGAAATTCAAAATTTTTACAGGTTTTAATTTATTTTGGGTAAACGGTGTAACTGTTTAACTTCGTATGGTACTTGCGCTTGTAAAACAGTGTTATTTATATTATTGTGTAAAGATTTTTAAGAATAAAACTGTTAGCTTGATATAAAAGTTGTCAAACATAGAAATTCGTACTTTCAACGTTTTGACAACTTTTATTTCAAGCTAATAGTTTTATTCTTAAAAAGCTTTACACAATAATATAAAGAACACTGTTTTACAAGCGCAAATACCATATGAAGTTAAATAGCTACACAGTTTACCCACAATAAATTAAAAACTGTATTAAGTTTGAATTTCGCGCCTCGAGCGTGCGCTTCCACCTTAACTTCCAACTTTCATCCATTGTACTTCGGTCCCCAGGCATAACATCTGCCTGGAGAGAGATCTCTCTATTGTAACTACCCCCAAATTGGTGACCCACGAAATTGGACAAAATCGCAACCTTATTAACATACGCACCATTATGTATTGTGGCTTCCATAAATCAACAAACTTTTTTTAAAACTTTTCGTTTGTTTTCTGTGGTTCGTATTTATGGTCTAACTTATAATCCATGTTGACTGCTCCCTTGGTAGTATCTCTAAATCCACACGTCTTCTGATACCCGTCACTTTTGTTTCCCATGAATAAGAAAGGGATGGGAAAGCGGTAGGTATCGTATTCATAGCTTGAGAGTTATCCTAAAACTTTTCACTCCGTGCTTTCCCTTGGATCGTAAAACTGAAATGGAATTCTTGCGGGTAATTTTACTAGTGTAATAAAAAACGTGTTGCAGTATTCTTTTTATTACAAAATTCAAGGATTTCAAATCCACAGAAGCTCGAATTCAATAAAGTTTATAAAATATTTGTTTGTGGGTACATTATGCAAAGAAATCTATAAATATGAAAATATAGTCGTGACTCAATGACTGATTCATCAACGCCCAGCTTATCCTTACCTTGGCCTTAGAGGATGTGAGTACAATTTTTGTATTCAAAGCAGTTGTTCGAAACATCGAACTTGTGACGTCCTTGTTGTTGTCCTTACTTACTAAGAAATAAATAATATTGATTAAAATCACTTACAAAAAAGTGTTATGTTATGTTTTTTATGTTAATACTAGTTTCTTTAAATATTAGTCAGCTTATAAAATAACCTTTTAAAATAATAATAAATATCACGAAAAAATTCACACTAATTGACCTAGTCCCAAAGTAAGCTAAGCAAAGCTTGTGTTATGGGTACTAGATAACGAATACATACATATATAGATAGATACATACTTAAATACATATTAAACACCCAAGACCCGAGAACAAACATGCGTATTTTTGATACAAATATCTGCCCCGACACGGGAATCGAACCCGGGACCTTAAGCTTCGTAGTCAGGTTCTCTAACCACTAGGCCATCTGGTCGTCATAACATCATCATCAACCGCACAGCTAAGGAGTGGAATTCTCTGCCTGCGACTGTGTTCCCTGAATACTACAATTTGGCCGCTTTCAAGTCTAGAATGAATGAGCTTTTATAAGCGTGCTCCATCGTAGGTCTCATCTTCGCTTTCCATCAGGCATGATTGTGGTCAAACGCAAGCCTATATTGTATTTAAAAAAAAAAGATTACACCTTATATATCTAATGATACAGGGTTATTTGTAATTCACTAGCATCCTTTTAACCCTAAACTCCTACCACTTAAACAAATGTTTTTTTTGTTTTACGGCTTTTGTCATAACTTAATATTTTTGGTGTAATAACGTTTTGAAAATTTGTGAATTCCTCTTATTTTTACGATACTCTGTGTATTTGTATGGGAAAAAAGTGCTTCATTTTAAAAAGTCGTAAAACAAAAAACATTTGTTTGAGTGATAGGAAATCAGGGTTAAGAGGATGTCAGTGAATTACAAATAACCCTGTATTGTATTTAAAAAAAAAAATTACACCTTATAATTATATCTAATGATATATATATATATATAACATCTTGTGCCAAGAATATGCGGCATGAAGTATAAATCATTTGGTACTGCGGCGTTTTTACATGTGTCTGCATCTAATTTAGCGTGTGCCGCGCCACCCCTTTCCCTTGAGATCTTTGTGTGCCATAAACGCACATATGCGTTTAAATTGCTTCAATCGCGGAATCTTGACGTTCTATCAACTTACAAGGAAGCTTAAGTAGGCTAAGAAGTGAATCAAAATATTAAATATTAATCATGGGATGATATCAATTGACCTAGTCCGAAACTAAGCAATATTAGCGGATATTAGTGAAAATATACGAATCACTTACGTCTGTTCTGAGAGGAGGTTGTGCCCTGCAGTGGGACGTATATAGGCTGGGATGATGATGATGACGAAGTTTGTTGCGCTAATTTTATGCCCACAGGAGAGACAATTTTTGTTTCTTACGCTGTTTATGACCATTAGGCCCATTCTCACAAACTTAGGCATTTATAATATTCTTTAGGCATTTATAATGTTCATTTGAATGAACGGCTTGTGTTTGCTACTAACTGTTATGGAACTGATTGCCACCAACGGCCGGGAGTAAACAGGGCTCAGCGTTTTTTTAATAAAATATAAACATGCTTTTGGCCGCTGTTTGTGGAGTTGATTGAAGCGGGAGACGGGAATCTTGCGGTTTACAAATTGCACACATTTTTGTGTACGCGACACGGAAATTGTTGTGTTTTTGCAAGGACTGATGATGAAAAAATTCGTCTTTCCTTACAGGGATTTTTTTTAAGTACAGAAAGATATTCAGATATATTTCAGCAAATTGTTCTTTCTACGACTACGAATGAACACACTTCATCGGAAATTTTCAGTCAATATCACGTCACGTCTTTGACGCTCAATTTTCGAAAATGTGATTTTGGAATACGATTGGATAAGAGCTCACTCAGAGAGCTGTCTGGAGTTCCGAGTTCCGCGTTCAGAGTTCTGTGTTTTGACCGCTCGAGAGTTCCAGTCGCCTGCTGTGTGCGTTATCGTGAGAGACTCAGTACATTCGAAAGAACGCAGAACTCTGAAAGCGGAACTCGGAACTCCAGACCGCTCTCTGTCTGAGTGCGCTCTTAAGACATCGGTATAGCTTGTCTAATTTAAAATGACGCGACCCACCATTGCATTTGACATACAGGATTTCAAATCCTGTCTGTCAAATGCGGTGGTGGGGCGCGTCATTTTAAATTAGACAAGCTCTAACTCGATAATTTTGGCGTCAGTTCAGTACATTATTCTGGTCAGAATGACGAGAGAATTATCTTGTAACCCTCTCGGACTGACGCACTGATGGCCCGGAATGATGAAAATTAAGTACTTTAAGGGCCGATTTTTCAATCCCCAGATAAAAGTATCCTTCAGTTAAAACTATCGCTTTCCTTCTCTCGAGTCGTAGGAAAAAAGGGACAGAGCTTACATTTATCTGACAGATCATCATCATCATCCCAGAACGAGAGGGCTTTGGCCGTAGTTCCCACGCGTGCCCAGTGAGGATTGGGAACTTCATACACACCATTGAATTTCTTGTGTATGCAGGTTTCATCACGATTTTTTCCTTCACTGTAAAGCTCATGGTAAATTACAAATGTAATTTCGCACATAAATTCCGAAAATCTCAAGAGGTGCGAGCCGGGATTTGAACCCACGACTCTCTGCTTGAGATTCCATAGGTCAAACCACTAGGCCACCACGGCTTCTGTATAGTCGGGGTAAGAAAAGGTTCGTCACTTTTCGACTCTATGTCAACGAGTTAAGGTCGAAAAGTGACGAACCTTTTCTTACCCCGACTATACCTTCTGCTTTGGTATATCTGACAGATACTGTTATAGCTTGTCTAATTTAAAATGACGCGCCCTACCACCGCATTTACGCACAGGATTTTTCATGTGATTTGTCGATTGTGATGTTGGTCACTGATCATAGGTCCCGGAATAGTCGACGCTCCGAAACAAATAATATTGGCACGCACACATCAAAATCAATTGATTCAGTTGAGGGGCGCGCGTCATTTTAGCTTAGACAAGCTCTAACTGAACATTGAAAAATCAGTCCCAAATAAAATACGTCAATCTGATGTGAATGACGCCAGAATTAACGTGTAACCGATGTCTTAGAGAAGCACAATAAATACTCCATAGAGAGAGGCAAAGTCTAACCTAACCTGCACCTAATATTCATCTTATCTGGTTAGCGCTGTCAGGCGGTAAACAAACCGTGTAAGTTGACAGGCGCTGGGGCTCGTGATTGGAGGGCTGCGTGACGGCTACACAATGGCGGATGACAGATCTCAGACACCCAACTGTCAAAAGGGACTGACTTACGTCCGTGACAAGAAAAAATAGATCTACGGCATAAGTTTGTAGAGCTTAAATATGCTTATAGGTAGGTAGGTAGGTAGGTTGTTTTGGATGATTTTTGATGAAGTGCTAAGGCAATAGCGGAGGGAAAACCTTCGCATGAAGGGTAATATTAATATTACAATATTACCTACCTACAAGTTTTGATTAAAAATATTTGTGTCTATGCGACATGAGACAACTTTCATTTTCATATCAAAATAATAAAGTTCGCGTAGCAAATAAGACAAGTGGAAAACATGCTCATAATTTACGTCGTTTTTTTTATTTCTGTAAACTTTAAGGGGACATTCAACAGGTCAAATGATGTTAACTTCTCTAATACTAGTGTCCTACCTAATTCATATCGGTTAAGATAATCAAGAATTAAATTGAAATACTGTTTATTTCTACGTTCCGCTCACATTGCATCAAACGTCGTCACAAGTAGGAAGATTGCAAGTGTAAGGTTTGACGCAGGTTCGACGTCTGTTTATCCACGCAAACAAAAATAGCGAAAGTTTGAAACAATTTCCTAACAATGTTAGATATTTGTCACTTTTACTCTTAATGGAAACCATCAGTGAATTCTAACTCCTTTTAATCTATCGAAAGACGAAGGCATAAGTCACGGTTTAATTTAAAAAAAGAACGCCTGGACAATAGAGCATAAACACAGATGGCGATCCTCACTTTTTAATTTCAGTGCCAGGCGCAGATGGCCAGTGTTAAATTTGTAATGTCTTCTTGTAGATTGCTTCTCTTGAGAGCTTGACTGTTTGGTGCCGCTTTGGCTGTTTAATGAGATCTTTGCCCTGGGGTTAACCTGTGTTTTATTTGCTTGTTTATGACGGCAAACAGCTTACAGAAGAGGTTAAGTGCAACGTATTTTTATAATAAAATGTTCTGCTTTTGCGAGGTCGACACAGGTCTGAAAGTTATGTTTTCAATAAAGAAAATATCGATTCATGTTTCTTATTGATATTTTTGCATAAGTAGGTACTTAGTATAAATATGTGGGTAGGTATGGTATGTATTAAATGTAATTAATTTAAAATAAAGTTTAAGACATGAAACGTTCAAAGGAACTTGACTTTTAAGTTATTGCATAGCTTTTATCACGGGCTTTGAGCGCGGCGACCGAATCAAGAAATTCCGTAACGAAAAAACCTATCACTCACGTCTTAATTTTTTACTTATGTTCTCGTACAAAATTGTCCGCTTTTTTTGGTATCTTCACAGAAACGTAATATTAGGATTGTGCTCCATCCGTTCTCCGTAATTTGATGAAAGATATGCTAAATTTGTATAACGAAAGGCACGCTCTGTTATCTCTAGTTACCGAGTTCACGACGAAATGCAAAGGCAGGTAGGGTTGTCACAAACAAATTGTCATTTTTTTTCGCCGTTAGAAGAATAGAATGATAATCCGTCGGGGGAGAAAGTAGTGATGAAAGAGATTCAATCTTATAAGGCCTTTTAGAAAAACTCGACCAAAACTGACGACTATTGAAATAGTAACACACTCAAAAATTTTCGTATTATAATTTTAGTAGGATAACTTAGGTAAAGCACATGTCCGGTCTTGCAAAAATTCTTACTTTTAAACAGGCTAAAATTTTAACATATTCAGACATAGGAATTTAGGGGGGCAAAATTTAATGACATATGTAGGGATTTCCTTTATTGATAAACTTAACTATCGACGCTTTTCCCATACTAGGCTCGCTTCAAGTTCTTATTGTAAAAATATAGTTTTATAGAAAGTATAAAAATGAAACAAAATAATAAATAAATTCTCTTTCTTTATCCTCGTAAAGCCCGCGTCAAATTTTGACTATCATAATTTGAAACTAATTGTCAATCAAGAAAAGTTGACAATTGCTTTGACATAATGCTATTAAATTTAGCACGTCGAGCCTTAACGAGGTTATTGTAAATATTTTATAGTGCAATGGTACTCATCATTTAGCTATCATTTAAATTATGCTTTGTGTAAACTTTATCACATTGGTCTCCGAAATAAGACTTACAAAATAATACAAAGTGTAAACAAAGCTGGGGGCGATTACTACTATTATGGGAAAAGCGTCGATAGTTGAGTTTATCGATAAAGGAACTCCCTACCTGTCATAAAATTTTGCCCCTAAATTCCTGTCTGCATATTATTACTCTGATATCTTGAAAGCTGGTAACCCTATTTGGGCGGTCTCAATTTCGCCCTACATTGTTCAAGATGGGTCGACGTCCATCCAGCGAAGCTATACGTTGCACGAACAAACTGGCGACATCTGAAAGTAATGTTTGGAACTAAAGGTTTTATCTGTTTGTGACCAATGCGGGTCTAACATTGAACAGAATTTAGTTTCATTAGCTTTGTTACTTTCTATAAGTTTTTGTTTTGTACTAGGTGCTGCCCGCGACTCCGCCAGCAAAGAATTCGTTTATCGCTATCCCGCGGGAACTATGCAATTTTCCGGGATAAAAAGTATAAACTATCTGTGTGCCAAATTTCATCAGGGATAATGATGAGTGATGGATGACCAATGAAATACGCTTTTTTTTAAACAACGATCTCTATAACAACCCATTTTTTGAACTGTTGAGTTGAGTTGCGTTGTTGAGAACAGAATGAGTTGGAATCCAAACTAATCTTACTAATATAATAAATCTGAAAGTTTGTGAAGATGTTTGCATGTTTGTTACTCAATCACGTAATAACGGCTGAACGGATTTATATGAAATTTGGCATGGAGATAGTTTGAGACCTTAGAAATAACATAGGATAGTTTTTATTCCGGAAAATTGAACAGTTCCCGCGGGACAGAGATAAACGAATTCTTCGCAGACGGAGTCGCGGGCAACAGCTAGTATTAACTGCTGAACTGATTTACTGAGACACTAGGGAAAGGATTATTTTTATCCCGAAAAATTGCATAAATCGCGCGCGATAGCGATCATCGTCATCATCATCATCGTCAATAGATGTGACTAATTATGATTATGTTATGATTATGAAATATGTATGTTGCTATCCCCTAGTAGGGTCCATGTTTGTACTGGCTAGAATTAAGAACATCCTGTAAATACCATGGTTGCAACGAATAAATGATTATGACTATGATCATTTCAGTCGCAGGACATCCACTGCTGGACATAGGCCTCCCTCATTAATACTCATTCATTACGGTTAGAAGCGGCTTGCATCCACCTGGAACCTACGGCTTTTTTTTGCCCACTTACTTCCTGGATTTTTGATTTTTCGTACATTATTAAAGTACTAGAGTACCCGAGCCCTTATTCGGCGCGTAAATCCGTGTCACTAACAAACTAATACCGTTTCGGGGACAAATGTCGCCTTATTAGTAGTCCGGTCGCGCCAGGAACTCGGCAATTATCTCCCTTAGCTCCCAGAATAAGTTCATGAGACGCGACACTTTAATGAAGGCACTCCTTCAGTCCCAATCCTAGTAATCCTGTTGATGTTATGGATCCACATCGAGTTGCAGCACAATTCTTGAAGCTCATAATGTAATGTATGTTATTCATTATCATAACTGACGACCGGATAGCCTAGTTGTTAGAGAACCTGACTACGAAGCTTGAGGTCCCGGGTTCCATTCCCGGACGGGGCAGATATTTGTATGAATAATACGAATGTTTGCGCTCGAGTCTTGGGTGTTTAATATATATTTATATAAGTATTTACATATATTATAAGTATGTTTTCCGTTGTCTAGTACCCATAGTACAAGCTTTGCTTAGTTTGGGACTAGGTCAATTGGTGTGAATTGTCCCGTGATACAAAAAAGTCTTTTTACTTTGAATGCATTAATTGTACCGAATTGTCTTTTTTATAACACCCCTCTTTTTGTGTCGGGGGTTAAAAATGCGAGTAGATATAAAAAACGCGGTGATCACATACGAAGACGCACATAATTCAAAGCGATTTTCTTTCAAAATATCGTTTTAACGACGTCTAAATTGTCCTTTTTTCCCATCTTCATTCTTTGGCATCGCATTTCGTATGCTTAGGAGCGAGGTTGATAGGTATTTGCTACGTTTAAGTTTACAAGAAAACGGAGAAAACGGAGGTTATTTTCGGGTCTCATCTTAACTGTATTTTCCGGTTAGGACCTGGTTTTTGCGAAGTTAACATAACTGCTTATGTTATAGCAGGTGCTTGACATAAATAAGGTTTTGAATAACAAATTTGTGGGCCACGAAGTTAACTTTGCATTTAAACACGTGGATTTTTTTTTATTAACGCTGGCAATTACATTTGAAAAACCGGCCAAGAGCGTGTTGGACACGCCCAGGATAGGGTTGCGTAGGCGTTACGAAATAATCCTTGCATATCTTATTAATTTTACTATTAATTATAATAATAATAATAATAATAATTTCTTTATTTAGTCAGACAAATTACATCCATTTTGTTAGTAAAATCATACTAATAACTTATAATCTATTGTTAGTAAAAATTGTACAATTTGACAAAGGGATTCTCTTTGACTTTACCACTTAGTATTTTGGGATCTTGACCATTTATCTCATTTATTATACTGTCCGTATTAAAAAAGCAATATGTTATAGGTCAGGCTGCTATTTATACTACTAATAATTCTCAAGCAAACTTAGTCGTAGTGTTCCTTGTTAATTTGACATATTTGAGGAAACTCCCGTCCAGATTTTTTTCAAAATTTTTATACCAACAGTTTAGAGTTCGCTCGATTTTAACAAAAAAAAAAACACTTTAAAGTTGAATATTTCGCAAACGAATCAATATATCGAAATACAGTCTTGAAATGATTTTAAAAGACCTATCCAACGATGTCCCACACTATAAAGATACACAAGAAAAAAAAATCACCTCCACTTTACGCCTATGGGAGGTACGCTTTTTTCACCTTTGTACAGATAATTGCTACCTACGTACATGCAAAATTACAGCTTTCTAGCCTTAATAGTCTCTGAGCTAATCCGCGGATGGACGGACAGACAGACATGGCGAAACTATAAGGGTTCCGTTTTTGCCATTTTGGCTCCGGAACCCTAATAAAAACTAGGTACCAAATCTAATAAATAACCTCGCAGCCTTCCCGCCTACGGGCCGTGCTTGTTGCAAATTATAGTTTGTAATACTAAGTAACCTTTCTTAGACTTGGTATAGTTGTAAGTGCTTGAGAGGGTCTTAAACAACAGTTTGTCCTTCAAAAGGGCATTAAACACTGTTGCGAGGCTTCGACGCCGCAGTTGCAAGTGCACATTAATCAAGAGCGGGAGGCGCGAAAGTGAAGAGGCCGCTAAACTAGCGGGATTATCTTTGACCCTACAAAACTGCAGGGTTGGAAATTGTTGAAACTATACGGATCACACACGTCTTAAAACGAGTTTAACTGGACATGTTTCCAGCTAATCCGTAGCCCTTCTCCCCGGAGCCAATCGTTACGGCGGCTGCAAAACGTGCTCTACACGCTACCGCCCTGCTCGCGCAGCTGATACCGGCGCACAGCTACTCGCGTTGTCATCGTAATTTTTACTGTCATTGTTTAATGTAGGGTTGCATATAACACTAACAACATCATCCTGTAAATACACGTTCATATTTACCATTGACGCAGTATGATTATTTAACACTGTCTTCCAACTCGGGGGTACCGACCAACCACTATCCCGGTTGAAATTTGGATGGCGACTAACCTCAATGGCTTCACGCACTTTCCGCTGAAAGAAGAAAGTCGTTTTAAGACGTGAGTGTGACGTGATATTTTCACTATGAGAGAGTCTCAAGGTACTTTCATGCTTAAAAGGGTTGAAAATTATCAAGATTTATTGGGCTTGGGGTTCATAGGACTCGGACATCTGTCTTATTATGATTCTGGGACAGTTTATGTACCCACGGCATATATTGGCATGCGATAAAAACGGTTCACATACGATACGTCACTGCGATTCCGTACAGTCTCCGTATTTTAAGCAGCGGTGTGGTCGTACCTCTATACTTTGCTTAGGTAGGAAATATTTCACAAAACTCGCTCATCTCCTGGCTCGATGCCCGGGACGTTTCTCCAAAACTGCCGGCGCTGCATCTGACACCACGCAAAATATATCTCAGCACTGGAAAAACTCCCCCTCGCCGATAATTATGATTTACGACGCCCCCATGGTCCCACGTGCGTTGATAATGCTAAATTACCTAAACTTTAGGCTCATTAACTTAGTTTAAATGTTATTCGCGTGAATTTAATGAGCGTTTCGAAGTTAAGCTGTAGGTATTTTGTGATATTACGAAAACTTTTTCCTTATTTATTACGCACTTGCTCTAACCCGCACCTTCGCCTGCTTTGCGCCTGAGAAACATTTACAATCTTACAAAAACGTAAACATTTTTAGGGTTCCATACCCAAAGGTTAAAAACGGGACCCTCTTACTGAGACTACACTGTCTGTTTGTCCGTCTGTCACCAGGCTGTATCTCATGAACCGTGATAGCTAGACAGTTGAAATTTTCACAGATATCACGGTTGCCGCTATAGCAACAAAATATTAAAAAACAGAATAAAATAAATATTTAAGGGGCTCCCATAAAACAAACGTGATTTTTTTGCTCGTTTTTGCTCGATATTGACAACGGCAACAGGTAGACGCTTGAAATATTCACCTAATTTATTTCACCTAATTGTATAGTGAACATTAGCTTGAAAGGTACAAAAATGTGCACTAACTTTAGTAAAATCAACAAAAACTTGTAGGTATTTAAAATTAAAATTCTAGCAAAAACTGTTTTTTAACTGAAAACTAGTTTTACTAACAATAACCCACGGTAACCCGTGAAATAAGAACATTCTCAAAATTGAGATCCTTTTTTATTCCTTAAAATTATTAAAGAGTGAAGATTTTTACCCTCACCAAAGATTTAATTAAGTACCCTTTGAAAGAGGTATTAAGTTGCACCTTAATTCCAATTAAGTACATCAAAGCCTTAAAGATCAAACGATATCCTGAATTTATAATCCACTTTTAAAAACAGATACTTAGCACGGCTCTAATATAGGGTTCTGGACCTGTGGGGTGACAAACGAAAACCTGTAAGGGTGAGGCTCCACTGGTGCGTTGCGTTGCGTCGCGTCATAGCAACGACTCGACGCATTGTCACACGGCGGACACGACGCACAAAACACACGTTCCTGAATCCACACAAGCACGACGACGTCTGTACACGCGTCAATGTGTGCGTAAGATGCACAGGGCTGACTATCGCAAAAAGAGATAGAAAGAGATAGCAGCGGAAAGTGAATGCCGCGCCGTTCGTTGAGCGCGAGCAACGTAATGTAAAATAAAATGAGTAGGTAATCTAATTATCGTAGTACTTATAATTAAACTTATCGTTTGTCTAAATTCAGTGTTTAAAAATAAATAATAGTTTAAAAAAACTAAAAAACACGCTTTAAAAAAATAAAAAATAAAAAAAAATAATAAATTTCAATTCACTATTCTTATAGTGCAGTAAAAAATCTTAATAAGCAATTATTATATTGTTATATCCAGATCAAAATTTGTAAACAATTCTAAATATTGATAAAATAAATAATAATAGTTTAAAATATTTTATTGTAAAAAAAGCGTGGGCTGCATGGTGTCAATTGTCAAGGATTATCATTTTGATAACATCTTAAAAAGCACCCCACGCTTTTTTTACAATAAAATATTTTAAACTATTATTATTTATTTTATCAATATTTAGAATTGTTTACAAATTTTGATCTGGATATAACAATATAATAATTGCTTATTAAGATTTTTTACTGCACTATAAGAATAGTGAATTGAAATTTATTATTTATTTTTTTTTTTTTTAATTTTTTAAAGCGTGTTTTTTAGTTTTTTTAAACTATTATTTATTTTCTATTTTTTAGTTGCATTTTTTTTCACAGTGAGAGTTTCCAAGTGCTAAAAAAAGACCCCCTCAACTCCCTAAACCCAACCCCCCAACCCATTTCCCCAACCCCTCCAAACACCTAACCCCAACTCCCACCACCTTACCCCCAACCCTCTAAACCCCCCTTAACCCCCTCCTCATTTTCCAAACCCCCAACCACCTAAACCCAACCCCCTAAACCCGGACCCCCACCCCATTTCCTCAAACTTCCCCCAAACCCCAAACCCCAACCCCCCTTACCCCCCAACCCCAAACCCCTAAAATCAGACCCTGGTTACCATATGGGATCAAAGTGCTCGTCAAAACGAATCAAACGAGCCCAAACTCGACGGGCTCGTGTCGTTTTATTGTGGAGTGCCTTTGGCCATCTTCCACCTCCATCATTAGACCCTGGTTACCATCTGAGATCAAAGTGCTCGTCAAGACGAATCAAACGAGCCCAAACTCGACGGGATTGTGTTGTTTTATTACATAGTTCCTATGGCCACCATCCAGCTCCATCATCAGATCAGCTCCATGTTACAATAATATTGCATTGTCATCCAATTTACACATATGTGCAAAATTTCAGCTCAATCGGAAACCGGGAAGTGGGTCAAAATCGCACCCAAAGGAGTCGGTTACAAACATACAAACATACAAACTAACATACATACAAACATACAGGTGAAGCTAATATAAAGCGTGTAATAAGTGAATGAGTGTATACCTAATTCATTTTGTAAATACAATTAGAGAATGTAATTTTAGATATTGATCTATTGATAGGAAATAATTAACAAATTCATTTTACTAATACCTACTTACTAATATAAGACGTCTATTTATACATTATACGTAACAAACTTTTAAACCTACTTTCCCTAGTTACTAATGTTACATGTTGCTAATTAAAGTTGGTTATCTACCTTCTTTCGTCCTTCGGAAATCGAAAAAAACTCCTTTCCTTGTCTTTGGTTGATGCATTGTGTATCTGTGGCATTGTATGCCATACCTGCGCTGCGTCGACGCACTGCAAAAATGAACTTAGAGACAAAGCAGCGGCACCTGAGTTTTTCGGAATTTATGTGCGAAATTACATTTGTAATTTACTATGAGCTTTGCGGTGAAAGAAAACATCGTGAGGCAACGTGCATACTTCTGAGAAGAAATTGAATGGTGTACCTAAGTAAACTTCCCAATCCGTACTGAGCCTGTATGGGAACTACGGCCCAAGCTCTCTCATTCTGCGATGTTTGTGCTCTGCAGTGGAATGAAAATAGAGTGGAATGATGATGATGATTAATTACGATAACATACATATTATTAAGGCATCATTAAGCATAGTAGCGTATATTAATGGAAGGTGAATTAATTCTATTTCAAACCGAGGATTTTTAGTACAAACAACGAAGTAATCCTAAACAAATGTTAGCTTTGCGTGAACAGAGCTGGAATTTTCATGAACACGTTACAATGCCTTTGGGTTGCATTGTTTGCCGGTTTTTGTATGTAGATACTCGGAGAACCACAAAATTTTCATATCGTGCACGGATTTAATTCCAAGTTTTGTAATACTTATAAATGAAATTTTTGATGCAAGCTTTTTGTGCTGACTGCACTTTTTGTTGGCTGTATTTGCATTATCATTTAAAAATTTAAATCAATTCGATCACTACAAGTAGGTGAAATTCGTATTCAAGATTTGTTCTTAAACTAACATACAGTGCAAGTTGACAGATTAGATTATTTAAATTAATTTACCAAAATCGTTATTTCCTTGTAGCATTTTTTCCCAAATGCTTTTTTTCTCACTATAGTTTTTTACTGAAGCTTATTTTCACAGTAGCGTTTTTTCCCAACTTAAATTGACACAGAAATCATGTGAAGCTCCTTCTGTGTGCTTTTGGCCCTTCGGACCGATGCAAACCTAACATAACCTAAACCTACCTATGTTTCTAAGATATCAGATATCCAGAAGGAACAGTATTCTACAGGGTTATTTTTAATTCACTGACATCCTCTTAACCCTGAATTCCTATCACTCAAACAAATATTTTTTTCACGACACTGCTCGAAAATGTGGCCATAGATAACCTAAATCCAGTACACAAAACTGCCTATATATGTACATTTAACAGCTGATTCATTTATGGCGCGCAAACACGACAACAATGTTACACTAATCGAAAACAGGTCGTATCAGTATATGTATTTCATAATACGATACGACTTTTTCAAAGATAATTTCTGAATTTCATTCCCGGCGTGCTGAAACGACCAATCAAAAGTAATCGTCTGCTGCATGTGAAATTCAATTGACCAATGAGAATGCGTCATTCATGACTTTAATGAGGTGTTTTTTTTCCTTAAACGCATAATATGCACAAAATGCTTTAATTTTTTTAAGTATGAAAAACGCCACAGCATTCTTTGATCAATTATAACTGTAGATGCACAGTCGCGCGCCCGAATATGTCCGAGCCAAATGAGCTCCACTTTGATAAAAGTGGTCGACTTTTTTCTCAGTACGTTGTTGTCAATGCAAGCGTAACGATGCCCACGTGCGTCTTTAAAAAGTGCAAAAATCACTCGAAAAAACGGAACAAATCTAATGGAATATCATACTTTCGGTGAGTATCTGTTGTTTTTTCTATTAAATTCTAAGAATCAGAGAGAAATATTGATTTAAATTAATTTTAAAGCCATTTCTAAATTGCTAATTAAAAGATCAACGTTGTCAGAATTCCACAACATTGACATATGCCTTGTCTTTGTCACACGCACAGGAAAGCTTATCAGTAAAACGAAACAGATAAACAACAGTGTTTGGAGCGTGGACTGTAGATTTTCGTGGTTGTTTCTTGGGCTGACTCAAATAAGAAGAAAGATTGTTGTTCACTGAGTTTATTGCGATAATCAAACTAAAAACACTGTACAATTATGCAAGGAGGAAAAATATGTAATATTTGTTAGACACGAGCACAAACGCCTCTTGCGACCACCATAGGTAGCGGAAACAAGACAGAAAAATTTCTGCCAACATTAAACAGTTAAACTTTGTGTTGCCAGCAACATACTGCGGGCCAGGAATGTATAGACCTAACTCATAAATTTAAGAGAGACATAATATAAGAACAGATTTCTAACTGAACTCTTAACTGTTAAAGAAATATGTAAACCACATAAGAATACCAAAAATAATAAATCTCATAGGAATAACAAATCTTGCACTTATTACTTTACCTAATCATCTGTTATTAACATATAACATTTTGTTTTTAAATCAAAAACCTACATGTTATTTATTACAATAATGAATGCAGACACTAGCAAACACAATTTTACATAATAGTATAATTAAACCTCTTATTAACCTTGTAAGTTAAATTTTATATAATCATGGCTACTTATCATCTAAAATTACAGAGCACTTAACCAAATAGGAATCTAAATAGGACGAAATACTGTGTCTATTGTATAGTTTATCTATTTTTAGAAAACTATACATACAATTACACATATCATGAGCATATAATATGCAATTACAAATTAGGTTGTCCTAATTAAACAAAACAATTATTGTTATTCTCTTATATATATCTTATACTGTTATAGCACAAACGAAATGAATTTATTATTCAATAGGTAGTACACTTATACTTTGCAATGACCTAGTATATACTTTACCATCAGCTGTTTTCAGCTGAAAGGCTCTGACCTTTTTATCTTTGCCGGGAAATACTTGTATAACCCGTGCCATGGGCCACACCAAAGGTGGAGCATTAGGCTCCCTCATAAGAACCAGTTTACCTACAGTAATATTTGGCACTGAATCACACCATTTAGGTCTATTTTGCAGTGTATTCAAATAGTATTTATACCAAGCCTTCCAAAATCGTTGTTGTAACTGAGTACATTGTTGCCAATAATTTAATCGATTGACTCTACTGTCGGAAATATCTCTGTCAGGGTACATAGTTAAGGATGTGCCAATTAAAAAGTGCCCTGGAGTAAGGTAGCAGTAGTCATTTATGTCCTCAGACAAAGGCAAAATTGGGCGAGAGTTTAGTACGGCCTCTATTTGACAGAGAGTAGTACTAAGCTGCTCGTAAGTTAGTACGGTATCTAGAACAATTCTCTTTAAATGGTATTTCATTGTTTTTACCGAAGCCTCTGCCAGACCAGCAAACACAGGCGCGTAACTAGGCGTGAAATGAAATTTAATGCCTTCTTTGGCAGCATATGCTTGCACAAGCGTCTGGTGACTAGCAGAGTTATTAAGCTCGTAAAGCTCAACTAGCTGGTTCCTTGCCCCTCTGAAACATCCACCGTTATCGCAAAATACGTCGCTGGGCAATCCACGTCTACTTATAAATCGTTTAAAGGATGCAAGAAACGCATCTGTTGTCAGGTCTGAAGTTAGCTCCAAATGAACCGCCTTCGTAACAAAGCAAACGTATACACATACGTATCCTTTGCTTTCTAATGATTTTCTCACTCGGGAATTTTTGACACGAACTGGCCCAGCGAAGTCTATGGCTATCTTTTGAAAAGGTCTAGCTGACGTCACGCGATGCCGAGGCAAGGATCCCATAAGCTGTTTCGCTGCACTAGCTTTGAGTCTGAAACAAACCAAACATTTGTGAGTCACTTTCTTCACTTGTCGCATACCGTTTGTCAACCAGTATTTTTGGTTTAAATTCGATAAGAGTGACTTTGGCCCAGCGTGTAATAGCCTAATATGTTCGTTCTCTATTATGAGAGTAGTTATTCGCGAATTTTTAGGTAGAATTATAGGATGTTTTTGCGATAGTGGTATATCTGAGTTATCTAGCCGTCCGCCTACTCTTATCAATCCATTTACATCTAAAAATGGATGAAGGGGTTTCATGGACCCTCGCATGACATTGCCTTTTCGAAGTGACTCTAACTCTCCACTGAAATGAATAGCCTGTTCATTTTTAATAATTAAATGCAATGCATGTTGTAGCTCATCAGGACTCAGTACCTCATCCTTTAATTTATTTTTATTTCTCAAGTTATGACAAAATCTAAGAATATAAGCTATTACACGCGTCATTTTGTCGATATTGGAATACCTATCTAGTACTTTAAAGAAGTCATTGCCTGTAATTGTTGTAAGTACCACCTGCGACGGTTTAAACTGCTCAGCCTTCATCTCAGGTAAGTTAGTAGGTAAGTCTAAACCTTCTTTATCAAACTTGTAATCACCTTGCAGAAACTTCGGGCCCTTCCACCAGAGGGCGCTGTTCGGTAGCTCCTGTGGGCTAATTCCTCTGCTAATAAGGTCAGCAGGGTTGTCTGCAGATGGTACATACAGCCAGGTCCAGTTGTTTGTTTTTAGCTGAATTACACCAACTCTGTTAGATACATATGCCTGTAACCTAGTTGTTTCAGAATGTATCCATGCTAAAGCTATTTTCGAGTCAGTGAATAAGTACACATTATCAATGTGTACACTTTTGGATAATGTGTCATATACCTTTTCCATTAAAATTGATAAAAGCAAGGCAGCATTTAGCTCTAACCTCGGTATTGTTAATGGCTTCGCACGTGGGTTAACTCGCGACTTAGAACAGAGTAGGTGTAATTCAGCCCTACCTGCCTCGTCGACCACGCGTAGGTATATGCAGCACCCGTATCCTGTAGTACTGGATGCATCAGCAAATCCAATCAGCTGTACTGCTCCTGCACTGTTGGTAGGAATGTGTCGCCTTATACTAATAGGGTGCATAATAGCCAAACTGTTAGCAAATTCCAACCACTCATCAGCAAGGTCATTTGGTATGCGTTCATCCCAACCAACACTGCGGGACCAGATTTTTTGAATAATGCTTTTAGCTCTTATAACAATTGGACTAACAAAGCCCATGGGATCATAGAATTTCGATATATAGCTAAGAATAGCCCTTTTTGTTAGTATATTTTTATCAAAAGCTTCTGGACTGTTAATAGTGAAGCAGTCTTGTTTGACATTAAGTGTTATACCTAAAGCCTTCATGCTAAAATTATCTTTTTGAAAGTCTAGCTCACTGAACTGTTGCTCAGCTTCAGGTATATCAGATAAAATAGCAGGTGTATTAGATGCCCACTTATGTAGCCTAAAGCTCCCATAGCTTAACAATTCACACAGTTGTCGTTTAGCTTCAAGCAATTTGTGCATATCAGAACATGAATATAAAATGTCATCCACATATGTACAATTCTGAATGATATATGATGCAAGTGGCAATTCATTCCCATACCTTTGTGCAAGTTCCGATAAGCAGCGTGTGGCCAAATAGCTTGAAGATTTCATACCGTATGTGACAGTATCAAGCCGAATGCATTTTATGGTTTGACTGGGATTGTCACGCCATAAAATGTTTTGGAGTGATGTTTGTTCCGGGTTCACCAATACATTGCGAAACATTTTCTTTATATCAGAGCTCAATGAAAATTCTCCTAGTCTGAACAATAGCACTATGTCAAATAATTCTTTTTGTACTGTGGGCCCATTTAATAAAATATCGTTCAATGAGACTTTCTTATTAGTTCTCATAGAAGCATCAAATACTACCCTGGTAGGTGTGCTTTTACTGTGCACATTTATGACAGGGTGATGTGGCAAAAAATATAGTGGGTCCTCATTGAAATTATATGAATTTATATCTACATAGTGACCATGCCCAAGCTCTAAATACTCATGAATGAAATTTTGATAATCTGTGAGTAGATTTATGTTCTTATGCAATCTTTTTTCGAGGCTGAGAAACCGGTGTAAAGCCAGGTCAAATGAACTACCTAAAGTTTCATTAATTTTATTTGTCTCAACCTTGATTGGCAAGTCTACTTGAAATTTATGATTTTCTAATTTAACAGAATTAGCAAAAATACTCTCGGCTAACTCTTGCTCTGAGTCCCTTTCTATTAGTAGCTCGGGGACCCGTTCGACATCCCAAAGTCGTTTGATACTGTCACTAACGTCAGATTCACATTTAGCACAAACAAGTGATACAACCTGATTTTTTATGATGTCCGAGACTAGCGCGCCTGCGACGACGTGGCCAAACTTGGTGTTGATGATGCATGGAAATGAAGGTTGAGGCTGTTTTTCTAGGTCATTGCACAGGCTGTGTACTTCCTCAAGCGGCAGGAGAACCTGGAAGAATATGTCAGCTCCAATCAACATGTTTATCTCCGATGGTTGGTTAAATGTTGTATCAGCTAAGGTGACTCCAGCTGGAATATTTATTCCATCCAAGCTGATTGGCGTTTGTGGTAGCTCACATGTAATTTTTTCCACCACATGACAGTTTGCAAGGACTTTATATTGGGATGTCAATGAATGTATCTGTAGGGGAATGCAATAACTGATCTTGCTCTTGCTCTGCGTCACACCAATGAGGTTAATATCGGATCGCTCAGGGGTAAGCCCCAAGACCTCAATAGCTTTCGTGGTGATCAGTGACACTTGTGAGCCCGAATCCAATATACATTTGATGTGCACCTCCCTACCATTTTGAGTATATAATTTTACTCTCGCTGTTGGTATCAATACATTGCTCGCAGAGGCACCTGACAGGAGCACTACTGAGTCACTTTCTTCATCTGAGAGCAGCGTATGATGAGGCTTTCTACATATGCCACACCGAAAGTGATACCTACATTTACCTACATGAGAATTTAAGCATGTAGTGCATAAATTACCTTTCTTCGCAAAGGAAACTCTTTCCTTTGAAGGTAAAAGTTTGAATTTGGGACAAGAATACAATTTATGATCAAAACACTTACAGTGAATACATTCCGTGGAGGCCTTGGCTGCAGCTGCTAATGCTACCTTACTCTTGACAGACGGCATTGAAGAAGGCTGGCCTTTCCCAGGCCCAGGAAGGCCAGGTTGGGTGTCCGTGTTCTCCAATGCCATTGCTCGCTTCTCCATATATCCTAGAAATTCTTTGACTGTTGGCTCCTCTTTCTGAACTCGTTCCAATTGAAATGACCGCGCGCTGTAGACGTCTATCTTTCTTGACAAAACTCCTAGCAGCACTGGATCCCAGGAGTCCACAGCTGCCTCCAAGTTTCTAAGTGCGGCTAATGTTTGCCGCACTACTGAAATGAAATTCCGTATTTCGTTAGCACTAGGGTATTTTGTTAACTTGCTCAAATCCAACAGAGTGTTTACATACTCTGAAACGATCTTGTATTTGTTAAAAAACCTCTCATTTAACAACTGCAAGGCCTGCGGATAACTTTCATTAACAAGTGGGAGGTTTTTTATCAAGTCATACGGTTCTTCTTTGACAAAAGATCTGAGGTAATACAACCGCTGTACATTATCTAGCGACTTGTCATTGTGAATTACTGACGTAAATATTTGTATGAAGGCTACATAATCTGAATATTTGCCTGTAAAGGTCGGTATGTTAATGTTAGGTAATTTTACTCTAGGTTTACTACTGCAATCTAACTCCAAGGCACTCTGTTCAGCTACAGACCGGCTATTTTGCTTTATATGCTGGTTAAACACTGCTAAACAATGAAAGTACTTATTTTCTACCTCGGAATAATCTTCTTTGTCCTCCGAATCTAATGACAAGATTTGCTTGTTATAATCCTCGTATTCTATAAATGCGTCAAGTAATCTATCGCGCTTCGCAATTAACCCTTCAGGATGGCAAATCTCCACATTAGATTCGTCAGATACGAAAGAAAATAATCTTGTAATCGTACCTTTAATATAACCGCGTTTAGCGATTAAATCTTTAGCCTCCATTGTACTATTCGTACTGTACTTATTACAGTAATAATATTATATCACAATATTCACAATAAGCGCTGACTATTACAAAAATACAATTTTTTAGAAAGCAAAACCACGCGGCACGACACAATTGACACAAAATGGCGATTTCGTTCCTCTGTTGTAGACTCACGCGTCTCCAGTAGGGAAGGGACGCGACGCGCCGCCGTCAGTGGTGCCAACCTTCGCAGATGTTCGCGCGCTCGACGAACCAATCAAAATGAAGCCTTCTATCCTCTTATTTAAGTTGAAACTGGAACGTATTTTCTGGTTTTCTTTCTTGATATGAAATGAAGAACTTTATTTTCGCAGCAATTTACCTGTACTTAAATGATGAGATGTAGGAATTAATTATGCTGAATTATTGTTTCTTCGTTGCTCGCTCACGTTTTTCGCTTCAAATCTGAGATGCAGTAATTGCAGTACCAATCGCTTGCACTTCTTGCAAGTTGCAGATTTTCGCCGTGATTGATGTGGATGTGTCTTCCTCGTTTTCCCCGTCAGTATCGCTTGCAATTGTAGATTCGCAGTGTTGAGTCTGGGTATGATTCGCTCGGTGAATACTCGCAGCAATCTTGACTTACTTGATGACGGTGAGAATGGACTGCCTATATATGTACATTTAACAGCTGATTCATTTATCATCATTTAACTTATCATTAAATCATATATATATATATTATATATCATATATATATATATATTATATCATATATATATATTATATATTATATCATTAAAACATTAAATCATTAATAACTGATCATTTATGGCGCGCAAACACGACAACAATGTTACACTAATCGAAAACAGGTCGTATCAGTATATGTATTTCATAATACGATACGACTTTTTCAAAGATAATTTCTGAATTTCATTCCCGGCGTGCTGAAACGACCAATCAAAAGTAATCGTCTGCTGCATGTGAAATTCAATTGACCAATGAGAATGCGTCATTCATGACTTTAATGAGGTGTTTTTTTTCCTTAAACGCATAATATGCACAAAATGCTTTAATTTTTTTAAGTATGAAAAACGCCACAGCATTCTTTGATCAATTATAACTGTAGATGCACAGTCGCGCGCCCGAATATGTCCGAGCCAAATGAGCTCCACTTTGATAAAAGTGGTCGACTTTTTTCTCAGTACGTTGTTGTCAATGCAAGCGTAACGATGCCCACGTGCGTCTTTAAAAAGTGCAAAAATCACTCGAAAAAACGGAACAAATCTAATGGAATATCATACTTTCGGTGAGTATCTGTTGTTTTTTCTATTAAATTCTAAGAATCAGAGAGAAATATTGATTTAAATTAATTTTAAAGCCATTTCTAAATTGCTAATTAAAAGATCAACGTTGTCAGAATTCCACAACATTGACATATGCCTTGTCTTTGTCACACGCACAGGAAAGCTTATCAGTAAAACGAAACAGATAAACAACAGAACATAGAACAAAAGTGTAGTGAAGTTGCCATCACCCTATTTTTTTATTTCTAGATTTTTATGTGTTTTTGTGTGAAGTTTTGATTTCCTGGATGTGTATACGTATGTCATGTATGTGTGTATGTGTTACTGGTAAACGTGTGCGATAGTTTGACAAATTGAAAATAAAAATTAATAAAGTTATTATATTAAAAACAAATTTTATTCATAAATAATGAAATTTGTTTGATTTTTTTTTTGTTTTATTATAATACTACCCACCATTACAAAAAAAATATACAATGTGACTTCAAATACATAATATTAGGGAGAAAATTATACTACAATATTTTAGACTATCGCGGTCATTACTAATTTCACGAGTTAAAATCGGGTTTTGTTCCGCGTACCTTGATTTTGAAGAAGCCCGATATTTCGGCACAGTTGCATGCGCCATGATCACGAGACGACACTGTGTCAAGGTACGCGGAACAAAACCCGATTTTAACTCATGAAAATTATACTTTCTGGATCTTCTCATGATTACGAACAACTTTAAGTACTCCCCTACACTCCCCAAGGAACCTAAATGGCAAATTTCAGCTTTCTACGACCAGTAAAACAAATAATCGATCCTGTTGAACTGAATAATATAAATCCCGTTTTTCCATATCCCGTGGGAATATCCAAAAATCCTAAAAATATTTTTTCACTATTATAATTACCTACTTTTATGCCCAATTTGAAGAGTAGTAATTATAATATACATAGTTACGGAGATACATAGGAATCCCGTTGAACTGAATATATAAATCCCGTATTTTTCTTATCCCGTGGGAATTTCTAAAAATCCTTCCTTGTTGGATGCCTACATTGTATAAGGTACACATTTGCAAAATTTCAAGTCTCTAGATGCAGCGTTTTGGGCTGTGCGTTATATACAACAGTCAGTTAGTCAGTTTATCATTTTATACTTATATCTCGAAAACGGTAAACATTTGGAGTAAAAAAAATTAGCTTCAAAATTATCTAAATGACGTCCCCATTCATCCTGTAAAGTGTTGGCGTTAACCTTAATTTCACCCTGTTTTTTTATTGCATTAATTGACAGAAACTTTTTATAAAGAAAGTCCTCTCCTAAAGTCGGAATGCATTCTTTGTTCTACAACATCATTTCGTCCGCCAAACAAACGTCAAACTCGTCAAAGCAATCTTACAACGTCGCCTTCAATGTAGCAAGTGAAATTAATCACTCTGCCGTTTCTGATAAGGCTTACATTCATATCCGACCAAACGTGTGGAAATTGTGGAGTTTAGCTGTCAAGTGTCAAGCGTTGTGGAGTTTTGCCGCTACCGAAATTCGACTGTAATGAAGTATAGACTAGGTTCAAATTTCGTCACGTATTCACGTATTTGGGATCAGTTTTCTCTACGCACACGTAAATAAATTTTTAACTGTGAAGTAGCGAAATTCAATTGTAATTAAGTAAAGACTAGGTTCAAATTTCGTCACTTATTCTTTTCACACAAAGTAATTACTTTGTGTAGGTGATGATTTTATTTGTTACGCAAACAAATAAATAGTTCGGACATTCTTTCAAGGGGATTTTGTTCGGCAATGTGTATCTTCAGTTATAATTGATCAAAGACAGCATTAAACTTTTTAAGCGCTGCAAGGTTAAGGTTTTTATTTTTTAATTATGTGGTTTTTGATACTGGCCACTAGGCCGGTAAGGCGACCGGCGTCGCGTCGTGACGGCGACTAAATCAAACATAGTTCGAGTTATGTGAGCGGCCGTAGCGGCCGCAACGGCCGCTCACATTAACTCTAACTATGTTTGATTAAGTTCCCGACCGACTGTAATGACGCAGAACACTAAAATCAACTTTCCAGGGAAAAACATCACAATGAGTTTTAACAATTGCCCCCATGCAAACATTAACATAAACTTTAATTAAATTTTTATTTTTATTATAAGAAACGTTTATTATTTCCTCGCATTAGTCGTGAAAAGCACAATGTTTAGTCTCGGCCAAAAGTGCAATAGATGGACTCGTACTTTCGAGGGCCTCCGCTACGCGTCGGCCCTCAAACAAACTCGTCCATCTATTGCTTACTTTCCAGCCTCTACAACAATGTACTATTGTTTTACGACTTTTTAAAATGAAGCACTTTTTTTCTCAGAGTATCGTAAAAATAAGAGGCAGAATCAAATTTTCAAAACGTTATTACACCAAAAATATTAAGTTATGACAAAAGCCGTAAAACAAAAAACATTTGTTTAAGTGGTAGGAGTTTAGGATTAAAAGAATGCTAGTGAATTACAAATAACCCTGTCTATATTAAACTCAGATAAAGATTGTGATTCTTACTCGATATTTCGTACTTTAACTAAGTTTTGGGCATTTAATAAGTGATATAAAATAACATCAGCATTACATACCGCTTTTCGGGCACGTAAGTCTGTAGGGACAGCCCAGCCCTATGATTATAAGTGAGAGGGGGGAGGAGTAATTAATTATTATAATGGTAATATCCCTCGTAAAGGGTAAACATAAAGGAAATTGAAACAATACGTTTTTTTGGATTTAATTACGGAATATGTGTAGTTATAAATCCGTCCGTTTGTCTGTTCATTGTTGCGGTTTCATATTGGTGGCATAATAAGATGGAAGCTTGAGAACTGGAGCGATATGATGAGGCAGGAAAAGAAAGGCTGGAATAAAATGAAAAATGAAAATGAATGAAAAAAATGAAAATATTTATTTTCGTTAACAATTGAGCATAAATAGTGACAAGGTTGGGACTTCCTACTAAGTATTGTAATACCTGTAGCAGGAAGTCCCGCTCCTCCAAAAACAAGACAGTTGTTTCTTAACAAACGATACTTATATAAAACTAAAGTTTAAAGTAATTTACATTTTAAACAGTTATGAAAAATCGGGCTTCACGAATAATGTCGTGAACCTGTAACTTTGAAAAGGTAAGTGTGTGTGTGTGCGTGTGCAAATGCCACAGAAACGCCAGTAACTTTGGACATTATGAACAGCCATACGTACTACTTATTTATATTTATATATATTATGTGTAAATATCCTGATTTATTGATTGCTTTGTAAACACTTATATTATAAACACGATCTACATATTCTGTTACCACTTCACGCTATAACCGCTAGCTGAACCGATTTAGACGACAGGAGATAGTTTCAGATCCCAGAAAGGGCATAGGAAAGTTTTTATCCCGGAAAATTGCACGGATGACGACAAACGCATTCTTCGCAGACGAGATCGCGGGTTACAGCGGTTGTATTATATTTTTCTTTTATAACCACGAGTTCTCATTTATCCGACCGTTTAGCCGGATACAAACCCTACATTACCTGACACGAGCCTGGCTGTTTTCTTTTTGTCTACAGCGATCCGTTGAATATTGACGTACTCAATATCCCACGCGAGTAACTTGTTTTATTTCACAAAGGGCAACGAACTATCGAACTATTTCATAGGTGTACTCCGACGTATCGATTTCGCTTCAAAACATTAATAAATTATTAACGTGAACCAGACATGGTATCTTCATGTCAATATTTAGTGAAAGCCCCAACAAAAGCTCTGTACAGAGAAATTATTTAGTACCCGACTCACCAGATCGAGATTTCTTCAGGTGCCACGAACGCACATGTGCGTTTAAGTGACAGGCAAACTATGACAACAGCACTATGCTAAGACACGAAAACGCATATATGCTTCCTAGAAGTGAATCCGAGAGGGAGACACTCTATTGGAAAGCTTAGGTATCGCTGTTATGATGAAATCCAAATTGCACTGTTAGAAATGTACAAATACAGCAAGCTAGCTGTTAGCCGCGACTCTGATATAAAATCTATCCTATGTCCTTCCAAAAGGGTTTAAGATTATCTCCGTACTAAATTTCATATACATAAATCGGTTCAGCAGATAGATAGAGTTGCTTTCGTATTTATAATATCAAAGTATGGATTATGGAAGTATAGATTCGGTGGACTATTATCCATTATCCATTATCCATTTATCCATTATCCATTTGAAATGATGACATAGACAAAAACTGTTGAATGCCAGTGACAGTGAAATATCAAGTGGTTTTCTAGAGTTCCGTAGTCAAAATCAGAAAAAGTTGTGGTGGTAGCTAAGTGGTTTAAGTTACAAATAACTACTCTCAAACCAGGACGTGAATTCGAAGTTTTGATTCTCTATGTTTTTCGGTGGAGAAAATAATCGTCACGAAAAAAAACCATTCCTTACTTTACATGTAGGAGATGAGGCATCCATTTTTTTTATTTTGTTCTAATTACCACTTACATATAAATGTGATTACGAGTATAATGTACACCTGTGGCAATGGCAAATCACAGTTTTCTAGTAGTAATTTTCTGCACGAAGTCGTAGACAAACACACTTGACGTAACTAAGTAGGTATATGGGTTCCGTTTTTACTTTTTTGTATCGAAAAAGCTATTAGTTCAGCAATGCTATATGTAATAGTTAACTGTACAATTTTGAGTAAAAAAAAAAACATTCAAAAATTAAATTTACTAAGCAAATCAGCGTTAGCAACTTGTTTTCACTTAACGAGATTCATTCGCATAATAGCAGTAATAGTCATAATACAGAATGGCGCGAGCAATTAGATAGCTTATTGCCTGGAAAATGAATTAAACTGGGTTTTATACAGGGTAATAAAACATTTATAGGCATTTATATAGTGGTGGTTAACCAGAGCGGTAATGCCTTGAGAATTATACTTGAAATATTATTACGCTGAGCATAGATTGAATAGGTAGCTGTCCTGGGGCTTAATTCAGGAACGGGCCTTCACGGATTTGGTAGCGGTAATTCAATCGTTTGGGTTGGGTTTGGTTTGAACTGCTATTTAGGAAAGCCAAAAATCACTGGTGTGCGAGAGGCTTGGGCTGAGATTGGGATGAGCCTTATTTATTTATTTATAAAGCGAATTAACAGGAAAATAAGGCTCATCCCAAGCTCAACCCAAACGTATCCTCTCCCAAACAATTGAAATAACCGCTCGCAATACGTGTTGGGCCGTTCCAGAATTTGGCCCCTGGAAAGTTATAAGTGTACACGTTTGACTTTTTGCAACTAGCTGGTACATCAAAACATGATATTAACAGTTAAAATGAGAAACAGATAAACAAAAGCGAACTTTTCCCTTAAAGGAAACTCTTTTAGTAAACCTTTGAAAATTTTACAATAGATCAGAAGCAAGAGTAGGCATACAATGCATGTAAAGAGAACCGAAGTCAAAATTAGCCCAAACAAATAGTAGGTAAGTATATTAATAATGCACTGACATATAAAGAACACACGTATGTAAATACCTATACACTAATATACAGACAGGGTAATTTTTTAATCAGTGCACAAATTTTATTATGTGATTCGTTATTGTTAAAATAACAAATTTCATTATTTTTCATTATAATATTTATTAGGTACTTAAATTTTATGTTTTTCATAGTAACTCGACCAATTATTGGATGAATCACTATGAACGACCCAAATTTGAAAATGTAAAAAAAAATCAACGATACTGAATCACATATCAAAATTTGTGCACTGATTAAAAAATGAAATGAATGAAGTCATGTTGGCCTAGTGGTTTGACTTTGCCTCTCAGGCAGAGGGTCGTGGGTTCGAATCCAGGCTCGCACCTCTGAGTTTATCGGAATTTATGTGCAAAATTACATTTGTACATAAATTCCGATAAACTCAGAATCTGGAACGAGCTTCCTGCTGGGGTCTTCCCATCGAGTTACGACCTGGGTGCCTTTAAGAGGCGAGTGTACAATTTTCTGCAGGGCCGACAACGCACTGGTATCGCAAAAGGCGCTAAGAGTGTCTATGGACGGACAGTGGTTTTCATTTAACATCAGGTGACCCACTAGTTAATCTGGCCTCTCTAACATAAAAAAAACCATGACCTTTACGGTGAAAGAAAACATCGTGAGGAAACCTGCACATATATGAGAAGAAATTCAATGGTGTGTTTTAAGCTCCCAAACCATACTGGCCCGCGTGGGAACTACGACCCAACCTCTCTTAATCTGAGAGGAGGCATGTGCCATGCAGTGGGACGTATATAGGGTGGGATGATGATGATATACATTAATATACATGGTACATTGTCGTCCTCTCTATACATCTGTACGATCACTACAAGTTAGTGAAATACTACTTGTGGGGTTTGTAGTCAAACGTACATAGAAAAAATGCAGCTTAAAAAAACTTGTTCAAATAGCTCAAATTGTTCTGTGTGTGTTATATTTAATATTATTTTTCAGCTATTATTTAATAGCATCTGAAAAGGTGCCACGTCTGGCACTGAGACACTTAAAAACATTTCACGCAAATTCACTGTTAAAAGCACCTTATGACGTGGCTGTTTCATGACAACGTTTTTTTTTTTTTTTTTTTTTTTTTTGAATGAGTCGCCAGAGGGGCCAAAGACGCGAAGTCTTTGCTGTTTTTTACTTTAAGGATTGGAAGGGTGACTTGTGCTCGGGAAAAATCCCTTCGGACGAACTGGGAATGGAGGGCCCAGACAGTGTCCGACTTGCACGGACTAAAAAACCCGGTCACAAGTCCCCTTCTCTATTGGTTATCAAAACAAAAACGTGTGCTTTTCATGACAACGTTGAAGACCGATAACTTAATTTCTTAACGTAACTCCTTTTAGGTGTCTGTGTTGCGTCTCTGAATAGTACATAAATGAAAATAATAATAAAATAGTGAGAATAGGAATAATAAAGAGTAATTTTGCTGTGCATGCATATGCAAAAGTAACTATGTTATAGACTAGTAATTTGCTGAAATGGTAATGAAGCACTGTAAAAACGTCAAATATTCACCCAGTTAAGTAATGAAATCCACCATATGTTGTCCTTCTTTTTGTCTCAAAATTAAAGACCATTAGATAGTTACACTCTGTTCGATTGAGTTTAAATGTGCTTTTAAGAAGGATCTCCAGAGTGTATTATTTTGCAAATACGTCCTTTTCCTGAAAGACCATCTGCACACAGATTTAAAACATAGTAAGTGTATGTGTCAATGAAAACTGACTACGTTTTTGAGATTCTGTAGCCAAAATGGCAAAAACGGAACACTTCTAGTTTTGCCATTGATGTTTGAATGTGGTACCGGCAAACTGGGGTAACTTTAGGAAATTTTGGGGCTACTTTGATTGATTTAAAATGGTTATAAAAACGCAAATATTCATAGCTAAATTGAGCAAACGACGTAAAAAGTTAGATAATTTATCAAGGTAGTTATTTCACTGCCACAGATGGTCTAAATTTCTCAAAAAATAAGGACACGGCGTAAAAACTGTTTTCCAAAGTAGCCCCTGCATTTTAAAGTAACCCCGTTTAACGTATAGCTCAGAGACTTTAGGTTTTAGAAAGCTGTAATTTTGCGTAGGTACACATATAAGTATAATCATGCTGTCAACAAAATTGTAGTTTTCAGGGTTCCGTACCCAAAGGGTAAAACGGGACCCTATTACTAAGACCCAGCTGTCCGTCCGTCTGTCTGTCACCAGGCTGTATCTCATGAACCGTGATATTTAGACAGTTGACATGTTCACAGATGATGTATTACGGTTGCCGATATAACAGCAAACACTAAAAAACCGGATAAAATATTTATTTAAGCAGGCTCCCATAAAACAGACACGTTTTTTTTGCCGTTTTCATAGATAATGGTACCCAACCCTTCGTGCGCGAGTCCAACTCGCACTTGGCCGGTTTTTTAAATATCTCCTTATTAACCATGAACATAGCTTTAATTTCAATTAACAATATTCAATTTTCAATCACTTTAGAATCCAAATAAATGACGTCACAGCTTGAAGCTTTACAAATTCTATGCTCATAAAAAGTATGCCAATTGATTGGTCTTGTATTGAATACCTATTCAGAGTAAATAGCTGGGCATTTATTCGAGCGTGTCAACTGCCTCATTCATCCGGTCACATTTTTTTATGAAATGGCTGTATATTTTGATGGAGCTTCCGGTTCTATTATATCATATCAGAGGTCCTGAACCTCACCATATACTTGTAACTGGAAACTGTATCAAAATATTCTGCCATTTCTTAAAAAACGTGTGTAAGGTAAACGTAGCAATGCTCAACACCTCAACGCCTATTAGATGACACCCATGTGTCACCTCTCTTACTATGACATAAGATTGAAGGTGCCATGTATTGGGTCAGTGTACCTTAAATAAATGCCCAGTTATATGCGTTACGTAAGATAAATTCTATCTTTCTCTTACGCGTTGTGATTTCGCACACGATTTGAAACATAAAGATCATACAACATTCATGAAACAAATGTCTTCCTTCCTGTTCTCATAATGTTAACTGACTGGATGCATTAAACTTATGCTTTCCTTGGATGGGCCAAAACTTGGCCAGGTGCCATAGTATGAATAAAAAGAGAACAAAATTCTGTGTACAGTCGAACCATTTGATTTCTGACCCACCATAGAAGGTTTTCAAAGTAAGCGTCATATTTTCCTTTACAAGCAAGTCTGTAAAAAGGTTCCACAGTGGATCACGATTCAGTTGGTAATGTATATGTATATGGTTAAGATCTTCGTCTCAACATTTAATGCAATAAAGTGTTTGAGTTTGGCTCTTAGGTACCATATAGACGTATGAATAATTCGCATACTTTCCAGCTTGGCAAGCTTTTTTGCTTGTGTGTTGTTCGGTCAAATTCGCAAATTTGGTGAAACACGAGCGAAAAAATCCCGTCGAGCCACAAACTTACGATATCTTATCTGGCCTTTCGCATAGTAGATACGTTTTTTATGTACCTATATACCTTGAAAGCGTTACTAAAGCACGGTTGCGGAGCACGAAGAATTTCGTACAATGACCTTTACTACTTGTCTCTGTCACTCGCTCTTAAAAATGTAAGCGTGACGGTAAATATTTACAGGTATTGTATTCGCAACCATGCTTTAGCTTTCCGTTTCATATACAATTGAAGACAGTTTAACAGATGAGAACTGTCAAAATTATGTAACTCTTGCAGTGTAGACAATGTTTTAGATGGCATTCCATCGCTAATGTGGTTCTAAGGAAATTACGTTACCAAATGCGATCATGAGTAGGTATATTACTTTAAATAGCTACCTTATATTTAATGATCTTGGAGGAATACAAGCACATAGTAAACATACCAGATTTTCGCTAGCTTTTCTATTATGTTTGTAAAAGACTCTTGTATATTAAACATTGATTCCCCAGGAATTGCATTAATGTTCCTAATTACAATTTCAGAGTAGATATAAAGGTTGCGGCTGTGCTTGCAAAATAGGAAATTAGAAGTTTATAGTTCATTGTTATGGACCTCCTCAAAGTAATAATATCTAGATTTATCTTCTATACCTACATACAAAATGCTTTGTCCTGATTGATTGACTGACGAATCAACGCACAGCCTAGACAGCTGATCGTAGAGACCTGAAACTTGGAGGGCGTGTTCTTTGTATGATGTAGGCATCCGATAAGAAAGGATTTTCCGAAATTCTACCCCTAAGGGGGTAAATAAGGGGGGTATAGTTTGTATGGGACAACATGATTCCTTGTTCCAATCTACTTCAAATTTTGCATAAACATTATTTAACTGAATTGATGAACGTGTATCGGTTTTTATTAAAATTCATCCCTTAACGGGGTTAAAAAGGGGTAGAAAGTTATTTTGGGGGTGATTTGCTTCGAAGTTGATATCAATACTCCTTAGTGCTCTTGATTTAAATTAAATTTTATTTTTACACATAGTTACTGTCATGTTTGAATACCTACTCAATCCAATTTTATTCGAAAAAGGTTGAACATACATAAAAGCTTGGTACAATTCAAATACTCTTTAAAATTGCAATATCTCAAAAGTCACCGTAACTTGGTACCAGGTGAGGGTCAATTTATAACAGTATGCTTAGTATAAGTTTTACTTCACCAAAATACTTCTCGATCGCGTTTACGTAAAAATTTCAATTCTATGGAAACATGGACGCGCGCGCGCGAAGGCGCTGTCCATGTTTCCATAGTAATTGATTTTTTTACGTAAACGCGATCGAGAAGTATTTTGGTGAAGTAAAACTTATACTAAGCGTACTGTTCTGGAAACAATAAGAAAAAATATACAAATGTCACTTAGTTAAGCGATAATAGAGTCACAAGAAATATTTTTTTTTTTTATGTTAGATAGGCCAGACAAACGAACTAGTGGGTCACCTGATGTTAAATGAACACCACTGTCCATAGACACCTACTCAGCTTGCTTACGCCTCAAATTATAATATTTACAGTTTTTTACATGTGCATTCCAAATTGCAGCTTGCACTTTGTCAAAAATAGGTGACAAATGGCCTAAATTTTCCGCATAAATATCGCGGGGTGCGAATATTAAATCGTCGTAATCGACGTCAGTAGAGTCAGCGGCGCCGTACAGCGACCCGCACGGAACGAGCTCGTGCCCCACGTTGGGCGCCACTGTAACCGGCTAGCCGGTCGGAGAAATAAGAGACTATGTAGTAGGTAAATAAAATATAATACAGTATAAAATATGTATGTACAAATTGTTCCAGTCAGCACTGCTCTTTAATAAAATAATAAAAAAAACACTGGCCTAGGTTTTCTGGACAGGTGGGAAGGCAGGGCAGGGTATTCGAGTAGCCTCGGAGCGTCCAATAGGGGGTTCAGGCTTCACCGGCGGTCTGCTCCGGGGCAGTAAAGCAGAAAGTTCGTAGGTAGAAGCGGAAAAGGAAGGGCTGGAAGAAATACCCTGCTTTACTGCTTGCTTGAAGCACCCATCCAAGTCTCGTTTTAGTGCCTAGGTCAGTGAAAGAAAACTAAACGAGGCTTGGATTAGGTTTCACAATTTATGTATAAGAAAATGTATGGGTGTATGGGTGTAGTGGAGTGTTCTAATTGTATTAACCTCCATAATCTCTTCTTTAGTGGCTCCAAGAAGCTGTAGTTACAGCGGCCACACCCCGGTAAACCACGACAGTGGGCTAAACCTAAAGGAGGGGACTACATCTGTGAACACCAACAGAGTAGTGAACGGATGATTCTCCGTAAAGAAATAAGTCTATGTTGATGTGTGACCGTTTTTTTGTCGATATAGCAGGGTAATGCGAGAAACCTTAAGGGCGTCTGTCAGAATCCATATAGTGATCTGCGGCCTTCTCGCTGCATCTCAACCTCTGCTGATCGTACCGGTTTGCCGGTCCATTGGGCTACAGAGGTGGGGACGAGTGAAGTGGACTTGCACCCGCGCAACCGCTTGTTCACTATAAATAAATTCACGCGCAGATGACCCTAGTTATTCTTCTTTTTTTTTTCTTTTTTTTTTTTTTTCTTTTTTTCTTTTTTTTTTGGTTCCGAGCTAAAAGTCCTGCGGCGATGGGGTGCTGGTGGTGGGGTTAAGGTATCGATGTACCGAGGCTTTAGTTGGCACCCTGCACGTAGGCGGCCAGGAGAGAGTGGTCGCTCATGGAGTCGACAGAGGCGGGACTCTGAGTTCGGCAGCACGACTGGCGACAAAGCAGCCCTATTTAGGATCGCTCTGCTTTCCTCTGCACGGAGGAGGGGCCTAGAAAAGGTGGCTCAAAAATAGTCCGCTTCACCCATTACCTAAGTGCCTTACCGCGGGCGCTTAGGCATCGATAAACGCGGTCGAAATACACAGAAGAAAAATAAGGGAATATTACAAAATAAAAGACAACTATGCATAGCCACATGGAACGTACGCACTCTTTTAGACAATGATCGCAACTTGTGTCCAGAACGAAAAACTGCTCTCAGAGCAAGGGAATTGGCTAGATACAGGATTGATATAGCTGCAATAAGCGAAACCCATCTGAGCGAATGCGGGGAGCTCTGTGAACAACTTGGCGGTTACACATACTACTGGAGCGGGCGACCTGCCGGTGAGAGGGCGGCTAATGGCGTAGGCTTTGCTATCCGTAATGGTTTGGCGAGAGGCTTGAGTGACCTACCTAAGGGTGTTAATGACCGTCTCATGACTCTGCGCCTACCTTTAGCACAAAATAAATACGTCCATCTATTTAGTGCCTATGCACCTACTCTACCTTCGCAGGATGAGGATAAGGAGGCATTTTATCAACAGCTCCGACAAAGTCTTGATAGTGTTCCAAAACATGATAAGGTAATTTTGTTGGGGGATTTTAATGCCCGAGTTGGCATCGATTATGGTCTCTGGAACGGTGTCCTCGGTAAGCACGGCGTTGGAAAATGTAATGATAATGGGTCTCGTCTCTTGTCATTCTGTGCCGAATTCGACCTTGGCATCACCAACACGTTCTTCCGGCTTCCTAATAAATATAAGACCTCGTGGATGCATCCTCGGTCCAAGCATTGGCATCTTCTGGACTATGTCATAGTCCGCCGTAAAGACTTGCGTGACGTTCTTATAACGAGAGCGATGCGTGGGGCGCTGGGCTGGACTGACCATCATCTTATCAGATCCAGAATGCAATTAAATCTTAAAGCTCCGCGACGGGCATCTCATAAAATACCTCCGAGGGTGGCCTTTACCACATTAATCACTTCACCTGATTTGGGGAATACGCTGGATCTGGCGTTTGCTGAGTGCGCTCCTCCGACTATCTCTGCTAACACAAATGATGAGTGGCGGTCTTTTGCTGAAAACCTTCATGCCTGTGCTCTAGATACTATTGGCAAACCAAAGAAGAGGGATCAGGATTGGTTTGATGCAGCGGATGACAACATCAGAATGCTTGTTGATAAGTACAGGCATGAATTGAATTCTGGGTCGGTGGTTACATGTAGCAGGAGGGAAGCACAACGCAAGCTTCGGTCCGGGGTCCGGGAACTCAAGGACAAATGGTGGAGAGAAAAGGCTGCTGAATTACAACATTGCGCAGATACTCATCAAACTGGAAAATTCTTTGAGGGCATACAAACTATTTTCGGCCCGAAAGTTAGGACATCGGCTCCACTGTTCTCAAAAGACAGGCGGAACCGAGTTACCGATAAAGATGCGGTATTAAAGCGGTGGGCAGAACACTTTAATGATGTCTTAAACCCCAATGCGCTCAGTGCTAACCTGTCTTATATAAATTCTCTCGAAGAGTTACCAGTGTCCCAACAGCTGGACGAGCCACCTACTTTCGAGGAGTTCACGAAAGCAGTCAAGCGTCTCAAAAACTTAAAGACACCCGGCATGGACCTCCTTCCAGCTGAAATTTATAAATACAGTGGAAACTTTATTTTGACCAGGCTATACGATCTTGCCTTGAGGGTGTGGAATACGGAGGAAGTGCCTCAGGCCTGGAGAGATGCGGTTATTTGCAAGCTGTACAAAGGAAAGGGAGATGTCTCTGATTGCAGCTCATACCGAGGCATATCGCTGCTCTCTAGTGCCGGTAAAGTCCTTGCTCACATCCTTAACTCCCGTCTGAGTGAGCTAGCGGAGCAACACCTCCCAGAGAGTCAATGCGGATTCCGTCCCAGCAGAGGAACTATTGACGCGATTGCTGTTGTAAGGCAGCTCCAAGAAAAAAGTCTGGAACATCAACGGCCTCTCTATATGTGCTTCGTGGATCTAGAGAAAGCATTTGATAGAGTTCCACGTGAAGCTCTCTGGCTTGTGCTTGGAAAATTTGGTTATCCAAAGAAGTTCGTCAACCTGATTCGCCAATTCCACGTTGGTATGAAAGCGCAGGTTCGGCACGAAAACGAACTATCTGAGGAGATTCAGATTTCGAGTGGGGTTAAACAAGGATGTGTTTTGGCGCCCACGCTCTTTGCATTATATTTTTCAGTAGTCATGAGAGACGCACTGCAGCATTGTGCCAACCGGATTCAGCTTAACGTCAGAACTGAGAGGGGTGTGTTTGATTTATCAAGATTCACAGCAAAATCCAAGGTCCTAAAGATCCCCATGTTGGAGGTACTTTACGCTGATGACGTATGCCTTATGTCTCACAGCTTGCCAGATCTCCAAAGCTACGTTGATGCATTAAATCAGTCATGTCAGCAATTCGGCCTGGTTATAAGTGCTTCCAAGACTCAAATCCTCAAACAACCACCACGAGGAGGCGTGGTGGACCCGGCAGCGCTAAACCTGGGTGGGAAACCTCTAGTTGAGGTATCTTACTTTAAATATCTGGGAAGCACTATTCGTCATGACAACACCTTGGCTTCGGAGATACCTTCGCGGATCGCTAGCGCTGCTGCCAATTTTGGGCGGCTTACAGATCGCGTCTGGAAGTCCCATGATCTCAAGCTAGAAACAAAGATAAGCGTTTATAAGGCACTTATCATCCCTGTCCTTTTATATGGAGCAGAGACATGGTGCGTTTACAAAGCAGACATAAAGAAGCTGGACATTTACCACCTAAGATGTCTAAGATACATATTGAGAATTAAGTGGCAGGACCGCGTTCCTAACTCTGAGGTCCTACGTCGTTCTGGAATGCATGGCATAGAGGCTCTCTTGATGCAGCGGCAGCTTAGATGGAGCGGGCATGTCCTTCGAATGGATGACCGCCGCTTGCCTAAAGCTGTATTCTACTCTGAGTTGGCGGAAGGCAAGCGGAGGCATGGCGGACAGCACCTGCGCTTTAAGGATGTGCTCAAACGGCATCTGAATGCCTGTGCTATCGATCCTGAGTGTTGGGAGGAACTTGCTGCAAAGCGGTCATCTTGGCGATCTACCATCTCAAAAGGCATCAAATTATTTGAGGAAGAGCGCCTCACGGCGTTAGACGTAAAACGCCAATTACGTAAAGAGAGACCTAAGTTCTCCTACACGTATACATACAACTCAGCTGGGCAACTGTACTGTCACGCGTGTAGGAGAGTATTTAAAAGTAAATTCGGCCTAGCCAGCCATATCAGAGCCCATGATAGGCGTCTTAATTTATAGAATAGTGGGGTCGCCGTCATCGAAACCGATGAGGAGGACTATATATATAAGAAAATACAGAGAAAGAACTTAACAAATAATATTTACAGTACCTGCAATAGCGGCAGCCCTTTAAAATACAAGCAACTCGGTAAATTAGTATTATTACCGAGTATAAATTATAATTATATATTGAGGAAATCAAATTTCGGCATAAGCCTTGCCAAATTGTAGAGCCAATGACGTGAAAAAAAAAAAACAAAAGAAAATCAATAGTTCAGAATTTAGAATTTTGTTTTTCTGTAAGCGGCCAGTTGCGCACCACGGAGGTTTGCCGTGTTACACCGCAGCGCTTTACACGATGCCAGTGCGTTGTCGGCCCTAAAGGAGAGAAGGGGGAGAGGGAGGGGGAGAGGGAAGGGGTGAGGTATTGGGCCCCCGGCACTCTCACTGACCGTACGAAACGCAAGCAGGATTACTGCTGCTTCACGCCGGTGTTCTGTGAGAGGGTGGTACTGCCCCGGACACAACATGGCTCTACCACTACAAAACTCTACTTTTAGTCATAGATATTTTCGAAAAAATGTCTATCTTCGCTTTTGGGACACTGTATAAAAAGAAAAGTCCTCACTGACTGACTCACCAACCTCCAGTGCAAAATCGTTTTTTTTTTTGGTTCTTAAGCTACTAAATATTTCTCTTGGCAGATGTTATGCCCTTGTATGAGGGTTGCTCAATAAGAAAAAAAAATTAAAATTTTTCAGAGTTGCTCTTTATCATTTCAACCTAGACTAGTCCATTTAGGACTTCTTCACTAATATGTCGTGACATTTACTTTAATACCAGTTTGCAAAAATATTTTTAGGTTTATCTGTCGTTCATTTCGTCTCACACTAAATCCCCATTTGGTAAGGAATATTGGAGAGTGGTTAAATTCCCCGCGTCCTGGATTTCAAAATGTTCTACGCGTCATAAAGCAAGGTTTCGTTCGGAGTCTGCTTGAAGTATCACACCGATATGAGCATTCGTTTTGGTCTCACCCTTTCATGGGCATTCCAAACTGCGCCAAATTTGAGCAAAATGGGCATCATCATCATCATCCCAGTCTATATACGTCCCACTGCAGGGCACAGGCTTCCTCTCAGGATGAGAGGGTTTGAGCCGTAGTTCCCACGCGGGCCTAGTGCGGATTGGGAACTTCACACACACCATTGTATTTCTTCGCAGATGTATGCAGGTTTCCTCACGATGTTTTCCTTCACCGTAAAGCTCATGGTAAATTTCAAGTGTGATTTCGCACATAAAATCCGAAAAACTTAGAGGTGCAAGCCGGGATTTGAACCCACGACCCTCTGCTTGAGAGGCCATAGGTCAAACCGCTAGGTCACCACGGTTTCAAACCGCTAGACCACCTTGGCTGAATGGGCATAATAAGGGAATAATACTAGATTGGTGAGAATATTTTCAGGGAAACAAAAAAAGCGTCTCCGCCCCGACTCTTCTGTCTGCCTTGGATCGCGACGCTTCTATACTTTTAGTATGAAAATTGATTCAAGAGGCGCGGCGACGCGACCACGTCCCACGTCTTTTCTGTGTGGCTTGCGCCTAAGACAGCTGAAAATAGGTTTTTCAGACGTGGCAAAATATTTGCCTATGAGCGGTAAAAACCAGTACTTTTAACCTTTTACCGCTAGCAACAGATAGGAAGGGGATTGCACATTCGTGAACAACGGTGTGACAGCGGTACAGTCGGCAGTAGCGTGTAGGTGCTCTATTAATTCCAGTCGAGTAAGCTGCATTTGCAGTACGAATATCGGCTTTGCACGCCACCGGCGACGCACGCGTTGCCTTTTAAAAGCACCCATTATGTATTTTTCTTTTTAACAAAACTTGTAATTATTTCTTGAAAAAAAAGTTTAAAAGGATCTAGATTTTTTAAAGGTACTGTAGCATACAAAAGTCTTGTAGCTACATATTCGCACATCGTTTTATTTGCACATTTTGTAGGATTAGTGTTAGTGTTCCGTTGAACTTTTAGATCTTTTTCCAATTACCTAGCTCCATTCCGGTACTGTCTCAAATAATAAAAATCATTGACCGAATGCCATTTCTTCATTTCACTACTGGAGGCTAAAGGGCTGGCAGCTATCTCTCTCAACGAATCGCTATCGCCATTCAACGAGGGAATGCTGCCAGCCTTTCGGGCATGATGCCGCGGTGGCCTCATTAAGACTTAATCTAATATTTTTAGTAGTTTTTAAGTTAGATAATTTAGATTATAGTTAAGTTTTATTCATTTGTAGTTTTTCTTAATATTTATATTCTTAGTTTCAATAAACTTCAATAATATTTTCTTCAAAAGCTATTAGAATTAAGTATATTATCGTTTGTCCGATGACAGGTTTCGTAAGTTTTTCTTTTACCACTTCACGTTTTTTTAACGTCTCATTCATTTGCCCTATGAACCGTAATGTATTTTATTTTGTATCCTTTTTAGGGTTCTGTACCCAAAGGGTAAAAACGGAAACCCTATTACTGAGGCTCCGCTGTCCGTCCGTCCGTCCGTCCGTCTGTCTGTCCGTCTGTCACCAGGCTGTATCTCGGGAACCGTGATAGCTAGAGAGTTGAAATTTTCACAGATGATGTATTTTGGTTGCCGCTATAACAACAAATACTAAAAAATTAAATGAAATAAATATTTAAGGGGGCTTCCATACAACAAACATGATTTTTTTGCTAATTTTAGCTCGATATTGATAACGGCAACAGGTAGACACTTGAAATATTCACAGAATATTAAGTATATATATTGACTTTAAAAATAAATCATTAAATTAAAATAAAAAATATTTAAGGGGGGTTCCCATACAACAAACGTGATTTTTATAGATAATTAATAAGATTAGATAATTAACCCTTCGTGCGCGAGTCCGACTCGCACTTGGCCGGTTTTTTTAATTTACCCAGTAATGATATTAAATGCTTAAGTAATTGTCCATCTGTTATCTTATCTCTTCACGTTTACCGATTTAGATGGATATGGAGATAGTTTGAGAGTTCCGCAGCGCCATGTAAGAATTAAAACTCTGATATCGCCCTAATGCATTTATTCTTTTCTCTGTCTTACTTACTAAAAACCTATTTATATCCATTTCATACATCCTTCAACCTTAACAATTTTGCATCACGCTCATCCGTCAGTATTTCTATCATTCTGTCTCTTTCACGCATAACGTTTCGTTCCACCTTACATTGAGACATTAGGAAGGAGTCAATCGCAGCCAAAAACTAGTAAAAAGAAAAAAAAAGAAAATTTTTTTTTCATTTAAACTTTATAATTATAACCTTTACATTTAAATTCTGCACGCCACTGATCCCATTAAGATACCGTCCAACGGTCAACTTGGACTCTAAATTCTACACGCTCGTAAATTAAACTCTAACATTGCAGTTTTTCCCGCCAACGTTTTGTGAGAGTTATGTTTGGATTCTATAAAACAAATTCGGTGTTTTGAAATGAGCACGTGTGTAAATATTAGCATTTTTGGCTTTCTGGCTAATTTTTACGGATTTTATATAGATTTAAAATTATTTTTTCATTTGTAAATTACTCACGGCTAGCATTATATGGAAGACCAAATGTATTAAAATATCGAACGGGTTAAAAGACCGATAAGATATTTTTCTGAAACCGAGAACTTTCGAAAATTGTTATAAAAGTAATCTAACCTAATGGGTTCTATACAATGCCGTTTTAATAAATCCAGAAAAGTTCACGGTTTCTAAATAAAAATCGGTGTGCTGACCTATTTGGTATTTTAATACGTTCGGTCCATCGTACTTCGGTACTGTACACACACCCCATGATATTCACATCAATAGGTATGCACACATAAAATAAATAAATAAATCATGGGACGAGTGACAATTAACTTAGTCTCAAACTAAGCAAAACTTGTAAGTACCTATTATAGATAAATTGGTGCCAATTGTGACATGATATTAACTAATAGGTATTTATTTATTTACTTTACTTGACTGATGCTTTATTCCTTTGACGCTTAATTTTTTCAACCTAATTCTATCTTGCCACAGTCACAGAAACGGCCTGCAAACAGCCTATAAATTTATAGAGCACTTCACGCGTAAGTAGGGCATCGTCAACTGATACATTTGGACGTCTTGCGCCGTAAAATTTGTCGTAAAACCGTCGTGCGCGCCGGCCTTTAGCGGACCCCAGGCAGCCGTCGACATGTGAAAAATGAGGAGTGAACAAATAGTCAATTCATATTTATATGTGCTTATTACTAAATAATAAAAACAGACCGATATGAGCCAATAGCGTACAGGTTTAGAAATTGACTCTCTCGGTGCTCATTATTTTCCACTGTACTGGGATAGTCTCAGTTATCCGCACAGGGTTCCGCACTGCGGACAAATGGGAAAAATCCCTGTAGTCGACACTTATTATATTATTATTACATTCTCAGTACACATTTACCACATTCGTAGTCCGCACAGGCTACATTCCCAGTAGTCCGCACCTACTAATTATATTTCCAGTAGTCCACACTGACTACATTTCCAGTACGCATTGACTACATTCCCACTAATCCGCACTGACTAATTTCCCAGCAATCCGCATAGCGCGTTCAACCAAACAAACAAACAAACTCTTCAGCTTTATAATATTAAGTATAAAAAAGTCACAAAACTGACTCGAAAATAAGCGGGGACTATTGAAATCCCGAGTAGTTGGCAGTACGAACAAAGAGGTGCAGACACTGGGAATAATAGCACACCGTACTAAAGTCATGTGTGGGTTATTTCATTTTGGATGTCAAATATGTCTGTATTAACTTACAGAATGATTAAATCATGCTTTACTTTGTTACAGTAGTCGTGTCTTCCCCAAATCTTTTTATGTCTTTTATCCGGGGTCCATTCCCATAGCTTTCTTCGCTCTTGTCTGACAGGGTCTCTAATGACGAGGGTCCCTTTTTATTGGGATCGCAAAAAGATAGGGATAAGGGAAGAAATTATATCTGTCACGCCCACGCACACTTCTGCTTGGCTTGAAATTGTCTTCAAGACAACTGAGACAAGTAAACTAAATGAACAGGGGGGGATATATTAATTGAAAATGTGTAGAGTGTGTAGTTGTAACTTGTTTTTTTTTTAATTTTGTTGTTTCCATTTAATAATTGTTTTATTGTTAATTCAACTATCCTAATTTGACATTATGTATAGATATCATAATTTCTTATTTCTTTAATTACTTAATAGACACTGCTTTTACTAATGGTATACTGTTCAGATGAGCATAAAATAGATATCAAGCCAAGTTTTTGTACGCCGATTGGCAAAACATAGTGCAACACGAGGAAATGTAACATTATCTGTATTTATGCAGCCATCACCTATAAAGTGTTTTTATTTCACAAATAAAAACACTTTTTAATTCTTTTGACTTTTGAGGTTATCTATTTTTTTGTAAAGTTTAGTAAATCGAAAACAATTTCGAGATAAATGCTTTTTAATTCGTCTCCCGTAGTTATTGATTTTAATATGTATAATCTAATGAATTTATTACATAACAAATAAGCAATGACCTTAAATTGACTTTGAAAACTACAACGTAGACGGTCCAAATCGTACTTTAAACGGTGCTGAGGAATAGAATTATTTAAAATTCTTCACAATTTACGCGTGGATTATTTTAGATAGTTTGATTTGGACCCGGAACTGACACGTAACACTTTGACGGTGCCTTTGGCTTGGCATTGGCACTAGTGACGGTTTACCACTTCACCACAAGTAAGAAATGAAATAGTGCCGTTGCTCAACATACGCATATAGATAAATTTATAATGTAAGCAGCTCGTCAACCAAAATAGTTTCAATGATTAATTTTGTAAAAAGTATTGAACTAAATAAAAAAAATATTGAAATGTGTTTCGCAATTGACTTTTCTGTACAAAAATAAAAATAAAAAGAATTGGTAATTTTTTTGACAATCCGAATTTTAATAAAATATGAAATTAAATTACGAACCGCGTCGAAATTGGGTGTGAAAAGTAATGAAGTTGAAAAATATTGTTTTATAAAACGTAAAAAAACCTTTGAAGCTATTCATCGGGATCAAGGTTTAGGCGTTATGCTAATCTAAAAAGCATATCGATTCAATGCACTTTTCAGAAATTGGATCCTAAAATCCTAGCATTTGTCTGTCTCTATGCAAATTTTATGAATCGCTGCAGATTCAACCACGCGGCTATAAGGGGCTAAATCGAGAATAAGGGTGTGTGCTCACTGGTAACATGGTGTGGGAATTTTCGTATGCGGAATTTATTATTAACAGACTTTGAATAATTTTAATTTCAATACTAGTTGAAAAAAACCCCGCCTGTGTGATTTCCGTTCCCATGGGAATTCCGGGAAAAAATACGTCACTTTCGCATCTGAGAATAATCAAAAAAACCGGCCAAGTGCGAGTCGGACTCGCGCACGAAGGGTTTCTGTACAATTATCTATAAAAATCACGTTTGTTGTATGGGAGCCCCCCTTAAATATTTTTTATTTTAATGTAATGATTTGTTTTTAAAGTCAATACATAATTAAATATTCTTTGAATATTTCAAGCTTCTACCTGTTGCTGTTATCAATATCGAGCAAAAACGAGCAAAAAATCACGTTTGTTGTATAGGAGCCCCCTTAAATATTTATTTTATTCCACTTTTTAGTGTTTGTTGTTATAGCGGCAACCGAAATACATCATCTGTGAAAATTTCAACTCTCTAGCTATCACGGTTCCCGAGATACAGCCTGGTGACAGACGGACGGACGGACGGACGGACGGACAGCGGAGCCTCAGTAATAGGGTTTCCGTTTGGGTACGGAACCCTAAAAATGACACCCCACGCTTTAAAATCCATTGAGCCGTTAAGCTTCCAGGGCGTACTAAAGAATGATACATACACACATATATACATACGCTAGAAAAACATAACCCTCGTTCGACAGTCGGGTGAAAAAGTCATAAATCTTTTTTTACCAGAATCAATAGCGCTCTTAATTATACCAAAAACACCAAAATTAAATTGAAAATTCCCAAACTGCACTTTTGTACCTTATCACTTTAACGTCATGTTTGAAAAACCACACGAAATTATGAAACGAGTGAAAGCGACGAAGTACAAAAAGCGATCACTTATTTATGACGTTTACTGTGCTCCATTGCAAGTTCTTGTGTCGCTGGTGAGAGCAGACCTTAAAGCCACTAAAGAATAAGCGACTTTTTATAGCACACAGTTACGCCACTCGTTTTGTGTTTGGAATACAAAACAAACACACGATTCATCCCAGGGGGTAATCAACTTTTTAACTTACTGTTTTACGTCATGTAGAATTTTTAACATAAATGGATCCATAATATCTTCACTGTAAAATTAATTAAAACTGTTGTGTAATTTGCACATTTTTGCATTTGTGTAAGGGCACAGGCTTCCTCTCAGAATGGGAGCGCTGGCTGGAGACAAAGTTCTCACGGGATCAGGAACTTCATTACACACCATTGATTTTTTTTTTCCTTTTGCAAATTTTCGACAGGATTTTCCGGAAAACCCGCTATATCTTGATGTTCACGTAACATGTTTGCCTATAAGAAAAAAACATGCTTACTGAATAAGTTTTATAAATAACCAAGAAATCGCACGGCACGTGGTCAAGTATAACAGGCCAGTAAAGGGTTTATAAGCCCAGTGATCGGATGGCTAACTTCGTAGAATTAGGGACGATGATGACACTTTATTTTAGCCCTGAAAATGAAACCAATTTTCAATTTACTGCAAAATTAGGTTTTTAGTTACACGTTCAAATGGTTCAATGGATTCTGATGAAATTTAGTGCGCAGATAGTTTATCACCTGAATTAACATATAGAATAGTTATAATTCCTGAAAATTGCATATTTCCCACGGGATAGCGATCAACGAATTCTTAACAAACGGAGTCGCGAGCAACAGATCGTAGATTAATAAAATTGGACAGAAATTTTTATTAGAGAGGCGCCCTAAAAAGTATTTCGAAATACCGCAGGATAGAGAACTGGCACTTTTTCATCCCTTTGCGGGGCTGAATCGGTGGAAATAAAGAACTATAAAATACTATATAACTTTGCATGCGTAAACCATTAAATACGGCAGTGTAATTTAAATTCCGGGATATTACTGTAATGCCATAGGAATTCCTAAAAATTACATCGTGGTCTTCATTTAGGTACGTTGCAATGCACGAGGTACATCCTTGAAATTTTTTATATTTTTACTCTTTACAGTTAAGCTTTTAGGATTTTATACCGTGGGAATATTGCAATGAAGGGAAGCCTACGTATTATTCCAGAGATCCTTCTATCTGCACACTAAATTCATTCAAACCCATCCAGCTATTTTAGCGTAAAATGGAAACAAACACGGACATACGCACGTACGCACGTCGCACGCACATATTTAAAAAACTTTCGTACGTTTATTTAATTTAATTATTATTACTAACCTTGGCTTATTTTTAATAATGTTACTGACTAAAAATATGAACCCTGAGTTCCTTTTTTAAGCTTTAAGAAAAAATAACTAAAATATTTAATATTGTAAAGGTTTTTCATTGGGCAAGGTTCCCAAGATACTGGCAGCGTTCCTTCTTTGAATATTCAATTCTTCAAGTTAATTCTTTGTCCGGTAGCTATCAGCTCTTCAGTCTCCTACGACGTCGACTTACCTTAATGTTATTTCTTTAAATAGTCTTATATCGCTAGAACCCCAGGGACCAACATCTCGATACCGAATGTGACAAAGTCGCATTCGGTGCCCAAACCTACTTGTGTGCTTTGGTCAAAGTTACCATCCCAAATTAGCGCAGGCCTATCTTAAGAGGCCATGCTCCGACCGAGTTTTTATATGACAGTGCCATAAAGCTGACAAACGGTGCCCGACAGCTGCGGTCTCACCCTACCACTGCCAACTTACATTTGCCAACCCCAAAACTCCATATCCAAGCAAAATAGACCAAAAATAATTTGACGAACTGCAAATAAACGTTGGCATCGTTTTGGTGTATAATTTTATAGTTGACTTCCGATTTGTCACGATAAAGAAGCACCCATCTTGTTCTTTATTGGTGAGCTTACGATTTGCGTTTAGGTAGGGGAAAATATCGTGCGAATGTGACATGAATATTCGTTTACGATCAGAAGTTCTCACCATGACTCGTGTGATGGATCAGATGGGAATTTACTTAGTCTTTGCTATTTTATTTTTCTTTATTACGGAATGTAGACCGTGATTAGATTAGGATTACCTTTAGTCAGTAGTTCCCGATATTTCGAGGCAGTGGAATGCATCATGACCCGTTTACCTGTGATCATATCAATATGTATTATCTATTTAATTTAATTAAACGTGAATCATTATAAACTGTTTTTTTTCTTTGTATGTATAGTAACAAAGCAAAAAAAAGTATTGCGGAGGAGAGATTCAAGTATATCTATACTAATATTATAAAGAGGAAAGATTTGATTGTTTGTTTGTTTGCATTGAATGGGCTCCGAAACTACTGGACCGATTTCAAAAATTCTTTTGCTACATTATCACTGAGTGACATAGGCTACTTTTTCCGCGGGAAAATACCTTTTCCTACGGGAAAATTAATTTATCGCGGGCGAAGCTGCGGACGGAAGGCTAGTCCATTTTATATTTTGATCTTCGTGAACCTAATGCTACTGCTGCAACCTAACCTAATCCATCTATGAAATAAAATAACAATAAAAAATTTAATCACTTCGTTCGCATAATTTCACTGTCATAATTTCACTTACCAAATCAACGTATCACAACATTATAATGCTAAATTCAGGATTTTTTAAAATATCATCTTATAAACTGCAGTATAGGTAACGCCACCAGAGTTGAGGCCATGCACACAACCACACCTCATGTAATGACAGCAGGATTTTAACGTTGTGTTGTCGTTAAACGTCAACACAACGTCAAAATCCCGCTGTCATTACATGAGATGTGGTTGTGTGCGAGGCCTCAACTCTGGTGGCGTTACCTCTAGGTTAGGTTAATTTACTTTAATAACAAATACTGACCGGAAGACGCTGTGTAGGTAGGCCTCCAACAAGATGGAGCGATGACCTGGTAAAGATTGCTGCAACGCGTTGGATGCGGATGGCGCAGGATCGATCTGTTTGGCGAACCTTAGAGGAGACCTATGTTCAGCAGTGGACGTCTTTCGGCTGAAAATTATGATGATGAATAACAAATGAATAACAAAACTGAAGAAAATACTGCTGCAGAAATAAATTACTTTATGACGAATGACAATTATGGGGAACGATACATTATGGGATATGAAATTTGGGCAAACGATAGAGAACCTAAAACAACGACGTCAAACGAACGTTAAACTTTGTCAGAAACGTTATGTTATAAAATAGCCCGCGCCATCCGCCGTCAGCATTGCAGCCATAAAATGCAATTTATCGTTTATACCCAATTTATCCGAATAAATGCGAACAGAATTTTGAAATCGCGAAAGTTTCCGTGGGCTTTGAGGTTCGGTTCAACTCGTTTGCTTACTTGTGCATTGTGCACGGGTTTTAACAGTACATTTTTGAAGTAATACTTCTTTAGGCACGCTTGACTTGGGGAGTAAGCTCGTGAATGCGTTAAGAAAAGTTTGATTGAGGCGAACGGAAGTTGAGAGGGAGATATAAGTTAGTGAAGATAGAAAGAGAGAGAGTTACGTTTGGTATATTACTGTAGGAGCAAGAGTGAGCAGTGCGCGCCAGGGTGTACAATCTTAGTACTAGCGCTCGGGTGATTTTCATACAATATAAGCTTGCGTTTGACCACAATCACGCCTGATGGAAAGCGAAGATGAGGCCAACCATGAAGCTTGCTTTTTTGATGATAAAAAAGTGCGCTTAATTTTCCATATCGAATCGAGTCGGATCGTTCTTCTTTTTTACCTATTGCGCAATGTTTAGATTATATGATCTGTTTTCAATAACCCATAATAAATTTAAATATTTGTGGAAATTTAATATATGTATGTAATGTATATATGTACCTATATATATATCATATAGATGGAGCTAAAGAAGTTTTACTTCAGTCGTGTGGTCTAAAGCACACTCGGTTTTTAGTTAAATAGTTTTTCGACTACGCTGAACGGGTATCGAACCCGCATCTCCTGGCTATAGGTATACGCTAAGTGTGCTACGAACTGCACCCGAAAAACATTTTAGTTTTTAAGGTTCGGTATCCAAAGGGTAAAAACGGGACCCTGTTACTAAGACTCCACTGTCCATCTGTCTGTCTGTCAGCAGGCTGTATCTCATGAACCGTGATAGCTAGACAGTTGAAATTTTCACAGTATGATGTATTTCTGTTGCCTATAACGACTAATACTAAAAATAAAATGAAATTAAAAATGAAATTATAACCAAAACTTGTAAACATTGAAATTTAGGTGATAGAAGAATAAATACTTCCGTATTTTAATTAAAAATGACAATTTTATTGTGATTATCCAAAACGGTAAAATGTTGTGACCATGTTGGCGCTAAGCGGAGCTCCTATTCTGTGTAATTTAGGCACACTCTGCTTCATACTACTACGCGTTATTGAGAAAATGGGTCGTGACATACAGACACTATGACAATAATTTTTGGGGTTTGAAATCGCTCGCGTCCTAAGGTCTACACGTGAGCCCTTAGTGGAGCTAAACGAGCGATACAACTCCTTCGGCCTTAGCTGGTCACCACTCTATAGGTTGAGCCAGGCTGCCAAGCGTCTCTCGTCGTGTTCCGGCCTGTTGCCTATAGAAGCCATTCTGGAGGAAGGGTCTGAGCAATTGTGCAGTGCGCGCGTATCAGTTGCAGTGTCCCGTATTTGTTGTACGATTTGCACTGCTTGCGGACTCGCGCAACACCGCACTCAACTGCCTCTTCTTCCTGCTTATTCCCCTAAATTCAAGTCTAGGGTGAATGAGCATTTACTAGGCAAGCGTGCTCCATCGTAGGCCTCATCTTCGCTTTCCATCAGGCGTGATTGTGGTCAAACGCAAGCCTATATTGTATTAAAAAAAAACCAGACAGCAAAGTGATTTATTTTTCTTTGAAGCACAGAAACTACAGAACCTAAATCGACTATTATGTAGATCTGGCGTTATTTACTTAAATACACATCCGTGGAACACATTTCCACAAAGAACATGTAACGCCTTTTCGTTGTCTGTAAAATGGTAAACATTTTTCATCGCACATTAAAACTGAATTTATAATGCGGCAGCGGTTTATTACGCGTTTATCGTTGCGCCAGTTATATTAAAGGGGCCAATCAGCTTTCCCGCATTTTACACTCGTGTTTTCATGATTTAAGTATGTATGGAACAAGAAAAATACGTGGTGTCGAGTTTACGTATCCTTATTTTCACGAAAGAAGAATGAACGAGCGGCAGGCTTATTGTTTATCGCGCTAACGCTTGCTTCGCAATCACTGTTTCTTTCTGTCAAACGGTATAAGATGGTGGTAGAAAGAGATGGTGAAAGCAAAGGCAAGCGTCCGCGTGTTAACCCTTTATAGGTTAACAATCTCAAAAAAGACCCCCTGTAACAACATCTTTTTGCATGTTTTTCTTGTACAAAGTTTTTAGGACTAAAGATTGGCGATGAGGCTTGAATTGAGGATTTTATTCAGTCTTGCCCGTTAAAGGGTTAAACAATAAGGGAAAGGTCACTGAAATCAAACCAAGATCAAAATCACAACTTTATTTTACAACTAGCTGTTTGCGAATAATTCGCATCTCGTTATCTCGTGTCACAATGCAGTGTTCCCTTACGCCTCTAGATGGCGCTGTTTTAAATAATAGATTATTTTCCTTAATGATTGCTAGATGGCGCTAGTGGTGCATTATATTAAAAACATTTTATGTTTCTTAATTTGTTTAGTTGAGATAAACTGTTGCGTTTTGAATGAGCATTTTAAGAATAACAAATTATTTATAATAGAAATCTGATCCGTATAACTTTGCCATAGACAAATTCTACATTGTTTATGAGTGATTTTTTTTACTAGAGGGTATGTGAGTGGATTTGTCGAATTTTGACGGTGTTTTAAGTAAAACAGCTGATATTTAATAATACGCTAAAAATTGGCATAAAAAGCTGCGCACGGTCAAAATTCGGCATTCTGCAAATCATCATACGCTCATAAAATAGGAAACAACTTCAGTCTTTCTACTTTCTTTTTAATATTTTAAATAAAATAAATTCAGTGTCACTCTGCCCAAAATTTGGTAAGTCATTGGCAAATATCAATTTTAACTGTGTATTTTGAACTTGTGTTTTCTTTCAGATTTTTATTTTGTAACATAGCTAGATTTCATGTTTTTCTCAACTGTTATTCTTTGCTTTTAAAAGTGCTAGCAGTCTTTGTTTTAATTAATTTTTTTAACGCTTATTGCTACATTTTTATTTTTTAACCGTTGGGCCTTTCCAAATTTATAACGAACATTTTTTAAATATTGTAACGTACTTTCTTCCAAATTTATTTAGCTTAATTTTTCTTTAGTAATCTTCGAACGATTTTCTATCTACCACCTCCAACAATTACGGCTGACTTGGTTAGGAAGCTTCTCTTCACGCCGGTTGGATGGATGGCAGAAAAAGGCCACCTGAACCCCTTGTCTAAACAAGACCTAATTTCAGGGCGGCACAGTACGGATTGGAATCTGGGTACCACTCCAACATCCGCACATCTCCTCTTGCACTCTTTCTTCGGCTGGCTGCCTGGAACCGAAGACCTCTCCTTGCTCCTACGGCAAGACCTACTCCTGCCGCTTGCTGACCCTGGGGCCACTACCTGTCTCCAGCCTTCGTCCAGCACCGGCAGTCTACGCTTCGGATACTAATCCAGGGAAGCCTTGCCAAGAAACGCTTTCCCACTCAACTCTCGAATCCGCGACCCTCGAGATATAAATTTTCTGTCAGTTAAGCCCTAGGGGCTAAATATACGTCTTAAACCTGCATTTTGTTTTACTCAATCTAAACCCCTAGGGTCTCACCTGTTCTACCCTGACACTCGCGAGAACTATGAAATTTTCCGGAACAAGTAAATAAAATAAATAAAAAATAGTTTATTAAAAGAAGGTATCTTTTACAAACATGTTTACCGTTGGTCCCACACTAGGCAATGCCTGTCACGTGGCAACCAGGATTCGGGGTACAAAAACTTAACATTTTTAAAAATAAGAAATAAACTTATAAACAGAAACAAAATCTAGGTAGAGATGAGATAGCATAACTACAGTAAGAAAGAGGGGGGGTTGGTTAGATCGAAACAGAGTGAGAGTGTGTGCCTGTGTGTATGTAAGTTTCGTGCGAGTGTGTGAGTGTGTGAATGTATTTTATATGTTAATCCAGGTTATAAACTGTGTGCCAAATGTCATCAGAATCAGTCAAACTGTTTAACCAGTTCAGAGATTTGATTAAATCACCTATAGATAGTCTATATCTACCATGTTGTACAGGTTTTATCATATCACTGAACGTGTCTAGTGAAGTGGTTTTAAAACGAGTTGACATTGCGAGTTCATTTCGTCAACTCACTGAGGCATTTCAGGGATTTTATCAAATTACTAAACAAATCTAGTGAAATTAAAAAAAAACAAGTGGCCTTTTTTGGCTGATTTTGTCATTTAACTGAACAGATTCAGGGATTTGATCAAATGACTGTTTTTTTCTAGGCAAATGATAAAATGGATTCCCCACTTTAACATCCAGCGTAATTTGTTCAAATCTCTCTTTTGGCCATTTTCCTGCGACATTATAAAATCTATTTATGTTCGTTTAAAGTCACGGACATAGCTCGAAGGATCGCCAGACTCAAGTGGCAGTGGGCAGGTCACATCGCTCGTAGAACTGATAGCCGACCTGGTTAAGGTTGCGGGATCGCGTTGAATGCGAATGGCACGGGACCGATCTGTTTGGCGAGCCTTGGGGGAGGTCTTAGTTCAGCAGTGGACGTCTTTCGGCTGGATGATGATGATGTTTGTTTATCCGCTGTCTAGTACCCATAAGTCCCAAAACACAAGCTTTGCTTACTTTGGAACTAGGTCGATTGTTGTCCCGTGATATTTATTTATTTTATTTTTTATATACGATTCCCACGCACTGGCCTCTTCCTAGAGAGGGTTGTTATTCTGTAGGATTAGGAACATCACACACAACGCCAAACACAATGCTTTGCAGGATGTATGCATACTCGCAATGTTTCCCGTCTCTGCAAAGCTCATGATAAATTTCAAATGTAATTTCGCACATACATTCTGAAAAATTCAGAGGTGCGAGCCCGGCGTCTTACCCAGAATCTGTTTGAGAGACTATAGGAAGCGCACTTTTAAGCATAGTTTACACATGAAAGAAAAACCACGCTTTTTGCTACATTACGGCGTCCGTTTGACTACTTCAAACCCGTTCGCCTTACGGCCTCGCAGTGTAATCACAGACTTAGAATATAATAGCAGACTTGACATAACGAGTCCAAATAATGGCAAAAACGCACACATCTCTATCACACAAACACATACCGGTGAAAGGTTAATCCTGGTATATTTCCATATGTAACACTTTCGCAAAGGTAGGCACTACATTTCACCATCTTCACATCTAAATCAGTTCTAATTTTGATGAGAAAAACATTAAAAAAATCTCAGTTTTTTAAAAAATTCGCTTGCAGCTTCGGCAGCTTATTTAAATGACTGACGATCAAAACATAGCATGTGTCATTTTTTTTAAGGTTTCTTGGACAGTGTTGCGACACATGAGAAAACGGGATGACAATATTCCTGATCATTGTAGCGTGAGGGAATAGGAAATATGTACGCACACACACGTAGTTAGTTATGTCAAGCACGCACACGCACACACACGTAGTGCTTATCCGTAAACTTCAACACTACGGACTCTCCGTTAAAGCACTAAACCTTGTTATGTCTTATCTCAGTCAGCGAATTCAAAAAGTGGACATAAATAGAACGCAGTCAGGCGGCTCTGCGGTGAAGCTTGGAGTACCACAAGGATCCATTTTGGGTCCTTTTCTCTTTCTGGTTTATATAAATGACTTGCCCCACTTGTTAGAAAAGAAGTGTAACATTGTATTGTTTGCTGATGATACTTCTTTGATTTTTAAAGTAAACAGGCAACAAGAAGATCAAAGTCACATCAATGAGACTTTAACAGCTGCGCTAAACTGGTTCACCGCAAATAATTTATTACTGAATGCAGCCAAAACTAAATGTATTAAATTTACGTTGCCTAATGTAAGACAGGTTGACACAACTATATCCTTAAATGGAGAAAATCTGGAACTTGTGCATGAGACTGTTTTTCTTGGTCTTACCTTGGATCGAAATTTGCAATGGAGCCCACATATTTCTGGTCTTGCTGGTAGATTGAGCTCTGCCGCCTATGCTGTACGAAGAATCAGGCAATTTACCAACGTAGAAACTGCCCGGCTTGTTTATTTCAGTTATTTTCACAGCATAATGTCTTACGGCTTGCTGATTTGGGGCAAGGCAGCCGACATCGAAACGATCTTCATTCTACAAAAGAGGGCAGTCCGGTCTATCTACAACCTTGGCTCCTGGTCTTCACTAAGAGAACGCTTTAAGGAGATAAACATCCTCACAGTAGCTTCACAGTACATACATGATGTGATATTGTATACACACAAAAATATCAAGTCCTTTAAGAAAATGTCAGACGTACATGATATCAACACTCGTAATAAACACAAGCTTGTCGTCCCTAAATTCCGTATACGGAAAATAAGCAAATCCTTTGTGGGAAACTGCGTGAGATTTTACAATAAAGTCCCTGTAGAAGCATGGAAATTGCCACACAACTCTTTCAAAGAATACATAAAGAGTGCACTCCTGAAGAAAGCATACTATAAAGTTGAGGAGTACTTGTGTGATAATGCGACATGGCCAAGACTGAAAGCCGAAGATAATTAGGATGTCGATATGTGATGTGATGTACTCGTGTCTGTGTGTGCGTGTGTGTGTTTATGTGGATGTGCTTTGCAATGTGAAGTGTTGTGAAGTGTGACTTGTAGTGTCCCGGCGCAATCCGCGGCTAGTTTCTGGTTCTGTTGCCGTTGTCCACTTAATTATAATAAGTAGGTACCTATTTGTTTGATATTCGGAGACCTTATACATCTCCAGCTCTTTTTATTAATATTATTATTAATTTTGACCTTGGAGGCTTCTTACACCTCTAATGTATGTAACTAGTTTACGTTGACATTTAGAGACATATAGTCTAAATTTAGATGAAGTATTTTCTATTTATTATTAACTCAGGGACTTTATATATCCCTTTGCTATATTTAAGGCTGTATATTGTTAAGCTTATGGATTTAAACTCTTATTTTTTAATTAATACTTTATTAACTAGTCATTGGCCCGCGACGTCGAAGTTCCTAAGACGGTCCCATAAGGCTTATGGGAACGGAAGCGATACATGCCCTCGGTACCGCTCTGCTTTCAGAGCATGACATGAGTGCGTGTGAGCCAACTTTGGGGGCGGCAGGCGTAAGCATTTGCCTTTGGAATCCAAAAGTTTAATGGTTACTTGACCTGAAATGTGTTTTTAACACAATCATTTTTAATTATTGTGACATTGGAAGACATCTCCAATATTTTTATTTTTTCCTTTTTAATTTTTTTTTTGACGGTGGAAGCATTCTACACTTCCACTTAACGTAGATATAGTTAAGATGTAGGTATTGTTTTAGTTTTTTAACTAAGGGACCCAATACATCCCTGTATTGTTTTTTTATATAATTATTTTTTTTATTTACTTAATTCTATATTTGTATGATTTTTTTTAATTTGTAATTTATTATATTTTGATTTGAAAAGATGACTTTCTGCCAAGTTTCTTGCGGCGCATTCTTCTTGGCAATGATGGTCCTTACGAAAGCGCTGGTAGTTTAAAAAAATGACATGTAAAAGAGCCCTTTGCGGCCTACTTGCAGAATAAACGTTTTGATTTTGATTTTGATTTCAAGTCTGCTATTATATTCTAAGTCTGTGAGTGTAATGCAACTTGCGCGATTTTCCTTGCTGGTCTAAACTTGGCTTTAGGTTATTCAGAAGTTCACATGCCAAAGGTCAAGTTTTGCCGTGTACCAGTGAACAGGTTAACAATGAAAGTTTAACTTTAGAGATCAGAACAATGGATCCCAGCCGTTGTTAGGACGTCGGCGTCCGCGTTGTACGCTTTGGAAATTTGCTGCTACTCGTAGTGGAACTTCGGGCTCGATTTGCATGTGTGAAAACATTTACAGCAATGCCAATAATAAGTACACTGACGAGCAAAAATAAAGGGTCGGTTACAAAAATTAAGAGAACTACAAAACCCGCTGTGATAGCTTCTTCGAGTAAAATGAGTTTAGTAAAGAGTTTTATTCTCAATTAAACTTTTTCTTCTTAAGAATAAAACTCTTTACTAAACTCATTTTCCTCGAAGAAGCTATCACAGCGGGTTTTGTAGTTGTCGACATTTTTGTAACCGACCCTTTATTTTTGCTCTACAGTGTATACTTATTTATAGAAATGATGAAATCCGCGCAAGAACTAAAGTCACGGATATAGCTCGAAGAATCGCTAGACTTGTGGCAGTGGGCAGGGCACATCGCTCGTAGAATGGACGCCGAAAGGCCGAAAGGTTCTCGAGTGGCGTCTACGGACCGGAAGACGCAGTGTAGGTAGGCCTCCAACAAGATGGAGCTACGACCTGGTTAAGGTTGCGGGAACGCGTTGGATGCAGATGGCACGGGAGCGATCTGTTTGGCGAGCCTTGGGGGAGGCCTATGTTTAGCAGTGGACGTCTTTCGGCTGAGATGATGATGATGATGATGACTACAAAGTCAAGTTTCAGTTTCAGAAATCATGTTTATCGCTTTAGAATATGATGACGACAGTCTATTTTTAGTACGGTCAAGTGCAAAAATAAGTATCGATTTAATCCTCCCATCGTTACATACCTATACCTTAATTCGACGACATAAGAGCTATGGGACATATTTATGAGCAAGTTGTGTGCACCCATATTTTTACACTTGACTGTACACTAAGTAAAACCCAATATCCCGGCTGATAAGTTTTAAAGCTTCCTTTTTCTTTTACTTGTCTTTAACTTGGACTTTTTGAAATCTCATACATCAAGCAACGGCGTTCTTTACGAAAGTTCTAACTTAAACTTTAGTGTTTATCAAAATAGAGCTCTGTGGGCTATCCTTATGGATCATTTTCGAATGTATTAGTAACTGAACATGCAACCTTGTAAGCCGGGGCCAGCTAGAAGTAAACTCAACTCCATTAACGTCTCGGTTTCAGGGACTGGTATAATTATAATTGTTTCTCGGAAAACAACCAATATTGACAAATACCTACATTATGTACAGTTGACGGCAAAGGTCACAGCTGTTCATCTACATATAATGACATTGTTTGAAATCACTTGTCCGTAAATTTATGTCAATAAATGCAAAAAAAAAACCGGCTGAGTCCTTAGTTTGATAATGTCAAAATATACGCCGAAAACAGCCGTATCTAATCCAGTGTTACCAGAGCCCTGCTTCTAAGCAAAATGCACGCAGTGCGGGATCAGTTATGTGTGAGAATCGCGAAAGTTTAAAACATACATTCATCATCATTATCATCATTTCAGCCGAAAGACGTCTACTGCTGAACATAGGCCTCCCCCAAGGCTCGCCAAACAGATCGGCCCTGAGCCATCCGCGTCCAATACGTACAATCATACATTACGGGATATTAAGTATCCTATGCATCTCTAAAACAACAAAGATGTGCTTTAAACATGAAACTACCGTGAGATTCACTCATAGTGAAAATAAACGATCACTCACTTCTTAAACGAAGGAAGAAGAGAGATTAGGTCGAAACATGTCGAGTTAAACTCGTTTTAAGATATGGGTGGTCCGTTTATTTTCACTATAACAATGATGTGATTGCAACTTAATCAAATTGAAATCAAATTTTTGAGTGCGATATTTCTAGTTATTCCTTAAGATACCGCCAGAGGGAGATTGTATCGTTATATTATTAGAGCAGCCCTTGAAGTGTACGGTGGGCTGCAAAAGTGCATGGACACCTCGGAGCGATAATCGCGTGAGCGCGCGCGCGCGCAGGTCTGTTAATAACATCAAACGATCAAACACTGCTCACGCGTTTATCGCCCCGAGATGTCCTTGCACTTTTGCAGCCCATCGTACATCGACTGCATTTGCATTTATCTCGAAAAGTTGAAGTTTGCATTTACATCAGTGTTGTTTTTAGACGACACGTGCGCTGTCTCATTCCAGATATTTGTGTGTACACCAAGTTTCACCTAAATCCGTTCAGCCGTTATTGCGTGAATGAGTAACAAACATCCAAATATCTTCACAAACTTTCTCATTTATAATATTAAGTTGTGATAGGATTACATGTCATTCGACTTGATTATACCACTGTAGCGATGGGTCGTCCACGATTTTAACGTTATCGCAACTAGACCGTTCCTTAACGTCCATCGACTAGTCCATATACTAGTTGAATTCGTCGACTAGTCGACGTGGTATCTGCGTTACGTAGATGTTCAACTTAACAGCACGTCTATTTAGCACGTCGTCTGTGGTTGCAGTAGTCTACAGTAAAACTCTTATTCAAATATGAACTCTATAGCATATGGAACATAATTAAAATTTGTTTGGACAAACCAATGTCTCAATGTCCAAACGTTGATTCTAGCTAGATGGACAGTTCAGTCAACTATCGGTTAATTCAACGCCCATCGTTATACCACTGTCCTATCTTTAATCAGCCTATACAATAGAGGTTGTATCCCCTCTTTGATATCTATCTAGAGCTGTTATAACCTCCACAGATCAGCGCCATACGGGTGTATTGTTCCCGCACAATGCTGCATTGGGTGGCTTTATATTTGATGTTTTACTTTGCGATTGTGAAATGTATTTATGTAATTAAATAACAATGTAGATTTGTTTGAAAAATATACCTTGTTAAGTTTCTTGTGATTCTACCAGGGGTTTTCCGAACCGGTGGTAGGTTCTTCGACGTTCATAAGTAATTTGTTATAGCGTAAATAGAATAAAAATATTTTGACTTTGACTTTGAAAAAGTCATTTGTTTATTTACCCAGTTAAGGGGTTGTTTCACCACCCATTGATTAATTTTAACAGACGGATAAATGTGATGCCGTCTCCGTCTTTTCGAACAAAACAAACAGAGACGGCATCACATTTATCCGTCAAATAAATTTGATCAATGGTTGGTGAAACAGGGGGTTAGTCTTAACGTCTATTTAACGAAAATATTGTTTAAGCATTTAGTTATTGCTGATTTTGTTTCAAAAAAGATTGTAAAATAATAATAAATCATGGAACAATTGACGCCGATTGACCTAGTCCCAAACTAAGCAAAGCTTGTACTATGGGTACTAGACGACGGATAAACATACTTATAAATGTAGATAAATACATACTTAAATACATATCAAACATCGCAGACTCGAGCACAGTATTCGAATTTTTCACAAAATCGAACCCGGGACTTCAAGCTTCGTAGTCAGGTTCTCTAACAACTATGCTATCCTATTCTAAGTATAATAGGATTCCATGTCGTTGTTGTAAAAAACCTATGAACACAAATAAAAATCATACGCACGTTAATAGCAGGTTAGGAAAATAGGTGGCGGCATCAATATTGGAAGGAAATAGGTACTCGCAGTAATATTTCTGTCGCTCTAATCATTTGTAAAGTGCGTTGAACTAGTAATGTACTATTATGTAATTTTTCGAAAAAAAAGATACATATAGAAAAATGCAACGCAAAAAAACCGGCTAAATGCAAGTCGGACTCGCGCACCGAGGGTTCCGTACTAACTTGTAAGTTTGTCAAAATATACGCTATAAACGGCCGCATCTACCCAACACTGGATTTGGGTTAGCCGAGCTCTGCTTCTAAGGGAATTGTAGGCAGTGTGAGGTCATAACACATAATGAATAAATTTCAGCTGTATATCTATTACGATTATTGAGTTACTGCCAGTGACAGACGGACAGTGCAGTGACATCAATAAGGTTTCCTTCGTGACACTTCGGTTACGGAATTATAAAATTAAAAAAAATCTTAAAAGCCAACACCATTTTTCACACCGCTTTAACCGAGAAAACTGAAAAGAAAACGAATAAATCCCAACAAAGAACAAACCAAAATAGAGAATGCAAACAGCACTCGACGAAACAATGCACGGTGACGCCGACCGAAATATGTTAAGGCCAGGTCCAGTAGTTTTTATTAATTTAATTGCAACACATTTACAAAAACCGGATTTGACGGCCGAATAGCTCAGTGGCTAGAGAACCTGACTACGAAACTTGAGGTCCCGGGTTCAATCTCTGGTCAGTGCAGATATTTGTATATAAATTTAAATTGAAAATTTAAAAAAATCCCAACGCAATTAATTCTAAGATCCCTTCCGTAGCATGCAAAAGAGCTGATAAATTTGAAACAGCTGGACCAATTTTGATGAACCATATCTAAGAACCATCGCCAAAACAGGCTTTCAAATAAGAAAAACTGCATCGAAACCGGATCACCTGTTTAAGAGTTAGAGAGTATGCTACAGACAGACACACACATACATAGCGGTCAAACTTATAACACCCTTCTTTTTGTGTCGGGGGTTAAAAAATAAGAATGTTTGTGCTCGAGTCTTCGATGTTTAATATGTATTTATCTATATAAGTATTATTTATCCGTTGTCCAGTACCCATAGTACTAGCTTTGTTTAGTTTGGGAATAGGTCAATTAGTGTAAATCGTCCATGATTTTATTTATTTTATTTTATTAATTTATTTAAACCGTGGTGTGGTGGCAAAGTGGTTTGACCTAGGGCCTCTCGAGTAGAGGATCATGGGTTCGCACCTTGACACCTCTGGAAATTTTCGAAATTCACGTACGAATTTACGCTTAAAATTTAACAAGCGGAGCTAGTCAATTGTAAAAATGAAATGATAAGTGGTAAGTCTGATGGGGACTTTTACGCTCGGGGCAAATCGGGGGATCTTTTTGACGCTTAGTTTATTAAGTGAGTATTTTTTTAATAAATAAATGATAGTTAAATTGTGTGTGCGAAGTTAAAAATCGCATTGGGCCCGCGTGGGAACTACAGCCTCAGTCCTCTCATTCTGAGAGCAGGCCTGTGCACAAGTGTAGGGCGTAAATATGTTGGCTTAGAATAATGAACTGTTAAATTATTACCTTGTTTCTCCGTTACCAATCGTGCTTTTATCAAAGTTATGTCATGACATTTAGCGAATAAGCAACAAAGTATTCAAAAAGTGCAAAAAATATTATTATTATTTTATTATTATTTATTTATTCTGTTAACATATTGTAACCATGCCCTTAACCAAAAAGTAAAGCGACTGTCCGAGCGTAGTCCGTAGCTCGCCACGCGTTGCTACGACAGTGCTACGGCGTAGCTCGGCGTAGCCGCACGGGGCTTACACGAGCGCCCCCGGAAAAACACGAGCGTACCCGAACAAGTGCGGAGATAAAAAGTTGACGAATTCTTTCGAAAAAATCTGTCTGTTCGTTTTTTGAATTTAATAAGTAAAAAAAGTTTAAAAGTGTTTATTTTTATTTATTTTTTAATAATAAGTGATGACTTAAGGAAAATAATTTAATATGAGTGTAGTATTATTAAACTTATTGCAGCATGAAACGAAGACCTTTAAAACTAAAAGTAAGTGTATTTTGATTTAATTAATGTAAATTTTGTTAAAAAAATATTCGAAGACTTATTCTGGGTGCAATATTCAAAGAAATGAATAATAAATAATAACAAAACAGATAAAAAAAAATTTCGTCTTTCAAATTATAATTATCTTGTTCGTGACTCGTTATTTTATAACTGTTAGCCAAGTTTTGTATAGTACGTAATGTTGAATTAATTTTTTTTATCATTTATTTGGTGTCAAAGCCTTATAAATGTAATTTGATTGAAACAATGCAATAAAAGTAAATTAAAGCTAACAACAAATGAAACGTATTAAAAGTAAATCCAATTTTTGTACAAAGGTCAAAATTTACCAAAAATTCTATTGATAAAATTATAAAAAGAAAACTCCCTTTAAGAGATCTGACTGCAAAAGCGACCTGCTGGGATAAGTTATAAGTTAAGGATAAGTTGAAGAAATAAAAAAAAAGTTAGAAATAGTTGGTATGAGTGTAGAGGTACGGAAGTCTGAGAAAATTGTTGTTATTTCAATGTTATCTAGCTTAAGTGGAATCTCTGCAAAATTGCAGTTTTCTGTATTCAGGGACTTAGACTAGTCAATTAATCTGGATTTTGACCCAACTGCTGCAGGAGGGTTATGTTTTTCGAGCGTATGTATGTATGTATCATTCTTTGGCACGCCCGGCGGCCTGAACGGCTCAATGGATTTTGAAGTGGAGGTGTCATTAGATTCGCCTCAGTCCCGAGTGTGACATAGGGTATTTTCCTCGAATTTCCATGGAAACGAGAATTATACAGGCGGTTTTTTTTCATCTAGGATTGAAATTAAAGTTTTTGTGTACCTATTTAGATTCACAGACCAACCTTGAAAGCTTCACGAAAGTCTCGATATCAACCTAATTACCAATAACAATAAAATATTCGAATACCAATAAACATCTTAAGGTCAGTGTGTGTTTTTATTGAGACATTAATACTTAACAAACATAAGATATATCTGACTAAGCGAGGTGCTCAGAACTTCATGTGATTAGCGTCAATGGGTCAAGGTCACTCACGGTTTGACATTTTACTCAACAGTCAAAAACATGTCAGAAAATTGACCATTACACAATTGAGAAAACAAAGGCATGCCCACTAGGATCAATTGTTGTTATGAAGTTGAGTAGATCCTATAAATAGATTGATGGATCTTAGTATAAAAAAAAACTAGAAAAGGGTGCTAGTAGATTAGGATTCTAAACTACTAACACCTTTTGACTAACACTATTAAACTCATAAAGGTTTATCTGACCGTAGCAATTGCTTTTTATTTTATTATTTATACTCTACATTCATATCTTATACATAAAAATCTCGTGTCACGGTGTTTGCTATCGAACTCCTTCGAACCTAACTGAGTTTTATTAAACTTTTTATCTAAATTTGGTAGGTCTGAGAATAGATTGTAGGCAATTTTTATACCCCCATTCTTCGCAGACGGAGTCGCGATCAACAGCTAGCTATTTTATATTCTGGAGGTACACATGTTTGTAAAGGGCACACGCGTCTTTGCACAGCTGCTAAACAAAATTTTCCTAGGATTCAGTGGAATTCAGGACAACTGGTTTATGTTTGTGTCCCAAGGACAGTACTTACAGAAAACAATGCTTTGATAACAAAATAGTTCTTTTTTGTAAAGTATAGTCCTTTGGACATAATAAGTGAGTGCATGGGAATTTCTAACATTCTACCCAAATGGAAGACACAACACTTACAACTTTTGTATAACTTAGTATTTGTGATTAAAAATAGAAGAAAGCTGCCTATTGTTTTAACAACACTTAATGATAATTGTTGTAATTATTTATTCGCTGCAAATAAATACCGTATTGCATTCTATTTTATTATATGAAACACTAAAAAATACAAAACAGATACATATATCATGTGAACGGATCTCTACTAGCATCTTCTAGTATAGTTTACTTTCCAACGATTGACAGGACATCACAAAGAAGAGTAGACACAAAGTAAACTATTAATTCTGTAACTTTGCTTTGTATTAGAAGTATATAATTATTACTATATTTTTAGGTATTCTTTTTTTGTTGAAATTCATTGCGATTTCAATCTACGTGCGTTTCGTACTTTATTGGTGGGTAAAAATTGAGACAAAAATATCTATGACATAATTTTATTTTCACTTCTCATGCTCTTAAAATGTTACTTTAGTCTCTGCATATCGGGACTAAAGCTCTTTTTTGATCTCTAGGGATTAAAGTAATTTTTTTTTAATTGACTATGGAAACCCCTAAACTGCCAATCATGGTGTTTGTGAATGAAGGATTATCGCCATTTTCAGTGACTGGGTATAGACAATTTTAAAGCTTTCCACAGACCGAAGCGCGCTGCGGACGCTCCGTAGCGCCCTGCGCTTCGGTCTGTGGAAGCCTTTAGGGCGTGGAAATAACCTCAAAATGACAACTGTATAAAAAATATTTAAAAAATAATAATTTCGTGAAACACGATGAATAATTACGAATATTAATCTATTTAATTATAAAATATTAAAGATGAATTCATTTTATTCTGCATGTAAAGAAAGATTTCCTTTAGCTTAGGTGTTTTTTATTTTGTTTTTTTTTTAAAGCGCTGTTGGCAAAGCAGTTCCCTGCTCTGTCGATAAAATAGCAATCCGCACTGTCGGCAAAGCAGTGTTGGATGGAGTGTACGGTAGATAGAGCAGTTACGTTTGAAAGTTAATATGGCATGACTTCAAAATAATGCGATGTCAGTTGCATTTAATAGTAAATAAAAAGTATAATAATAAGTATAGTAATTTAACAAAGAATTGGCATATAGAAAATAAACTTAAAATGTCGTTTCTTTATTCACGGGTAAGTGTTTCAGTTAACAATATATTTTGTGTGTGAACTTAGTTAGATCAATTAGGTTAATTTATTTGCCGATTCTAATGAATGAACAATTATCATTCTTACGTGCATATCTAGTCCAATTAGTTTTAACATAGTCTTTAAGTTAGAATCTGTTGGCTAATTATGCAAGCATTTAAAGCGTCACTTTACAAAAAAATATAAAAGAAAAGAAAAGACAGCGGGATTTTTTTTTGCTATTTGAATTTTGAACAGATGTCCATTGCTCGTATTGAGCATACGTTGTAAAAAAAGTAATTTTGTACGTCGTTTTTTTCCTCGCATTCAATGTGAAAAGTAGAGAGTTTAACGCGAGACTAAACTACCATAATGACCACTCGAATTATAGCCTCCCTCGCTATCGCTCGGGTGGCTAAATATCTCGTGTCATTATGGCTTGTTTTAGTCCCTTGTTGAACAATCTACTATTACATAGTCACCATCTAGTTTTTAAAAAAAAGTTCATCTAGTAACATTACGAGTAATTACTGTCCTCATTTAATAATAAAACTATTTACTATCACATAAAATGGTAATGTATGTACTAATTATTTATTATACCGTTTAACGTTGTTGATTTCTATTCTTTCATAGAAAAAAACGACTTAATTCAATCCAATAAAGTCTACGTTACAGTGATATATTATAGGCAGTCGCGGACACCGGACGTCAATATTTGATAGGTGACATTGAGTTTATACAATAGGGAATGTTCTGACATGTTGTCTACAGTTGACAAGCATCTTACCTAATGAATGTTGTAGTATTATTCGCCCGCGATTAGAAAGGGATTAGAGTTGACAGTAATTCTATATGCTTACGTCAAAATATGTATGAAATGACAGTTCTGACAGTCCCGTTCTGATTGCGGTTTGATAAAGGCCGGCGCTCACAGACGGCATGGCACGGCATAGCATTTTATTACTACCAAGTTATTTTGAATCTTATTTCAATGAGTTTAGAATTCACGTTCGAAACAAAGTAATATGAAGTACCTAGTACAAAGTGAATAAATACGGGTATACAGGGTATTTTTTTAATCAGTGCACAAATTTTGATACGTGATTCAGTATCGTTAATAGATCACGATTACTTATCTGTTCAAGATTTTTTTTACATTTTGAAACTTGGGTTGATCATAGTAATTCATCCAATAAATTGGTCGAGTTACTATGAAAAATAAAAAAAAATACCTAAGTAAAATATCACGGGAGCTGTATCAGTCTTGCGTTACAATTGTTGTATTTTGTGGTTAACATAGAGGTCGAGTCACAAGAGCTGGCACGAATGGATTGAACGAAAGCAACGAAAGCAATGTCACTTTGACATTTTTGTAGGAAAATGACTGATGCATGTGTATGGATCTGCGCTAGGCAGAGTTGGACAGGGATAAATACATAGATATAATACTGTGAAGAAAGTGTACCTGGCTTTCACTACGTCGCTTCTCGGAGGGCCCTGCTTGCATCCACGGCGCTCTTCAGCTCGATCCACTTTTGAGTTGGAGGTGTGGGTGTGTGTATGTATGTTTTATGTCCGATATAGCCCGAAATCCGTACTTTTAATATTTAATTATGCGCACAAGCACTCGGCGCGTACCGACCGAATCTCGAGAGCTTTTGAACTGTCACCTTGACAGGTCAGAAGAGTATTTCTGAAGGATACACTGAGAGGTGTATTTTCCTATCAAGGTTGAAAACCGAACATTCCCCCGCCCAAGCCATTTCCAATGGCTTAATCCCGAAACAATCCGAATAGAAGAAACCGAAGCCTAATCCACAGGCAGCCGAGAAAGCTTGGCAATCGCTCGTTGTAAGACCGTGCCTTGAGCCAACTTAACGTCAGCAACCCGAACCGTACCATCTTTGCCGGGGTACAACTGGACGATACGTCCACGACGCCAATGTAGAGGAGGGGCGTTTTCCTCCTTTAATAGAACCAAATCTCCCACCTTGGGAGGGGCAGCAGGGTCATTCCACTTGACTCTCTGCTGTAGAGTATGGAGATACTCCAAATGCCAACGATGCCAAAATCTTTGTGAAATTTGCTGTAACAGCTGGAACCGAGTTAACCGATGCAGTTTCTCCTCTTGGAGGGGGAATTCAGGAACGCCATTTAAAGGCTGACCGATTAGAAAATGACCCGGAGTTAGAACCTCTGGGTCGTTAGGATCCGAAGAAAGGGGACACAGAGGTCGCGAGTTTAAAACGGCCTCTATTTTGCAAAATACGGTACTTAACTCCTCGAAAGTGAGAATGGTCTCTCCGATTACCCGTTTGAGATGAGTCTTGGCTGACTTCACAGCTGACTCGAACAAACCTCCCCATGAAGGGCATGCTGGGGGGTCAAATATCCACGAAATTCCACGACAAGCTAACTCATGACCGATTGTTCTTTGATTCTCAGTCAAAAAACTTTGAACTTCTCGTAAATAATTGTTAGCACCCTTGAAGTTGGTACCGCAATCCGACCGAATGATAGTAGGCAGCCCACGCGTAGACACAAACCGAGAAAGAGCTGCTATAAAAGCTTCTGTGGAAAGTTCCGAGACTACTTCCAGATGGACACTCTTAGTGGCCAAACAAACCAAAACGCATAGATAGACCTTTGTGATTTTCGGTTTCCGCAATTTGTGTGATTTCACAAGGAACGGCCCTGCAAAATCTGTGCCAACACCTTCAAAAGGTCTGGCTGCTACAACCCGATCGCGAGGCAAATTACCCATTAACGGTTGAGTGGTAGATCCCTTCAGTTTGTAACACGGTATGCAGTTAGTGGTGACCTTATTAACCGCTCGTCGAGCCGATAATACCCAATATTTGCGTTGCAGAATACCTAACAACGTATTTGGACCGACATGTGCATTTTTTAAATGTAAATCCCGAATCAAAATAGTTACAAAGTGACCCGATTTAGGAAGCACTAACGGATGTCGCGAATCATAGGGTAAGTCCGAATTTTGTAGTCTACCACCTACCCGAAGCAACCCCTTAGAATCTAGGAAGGGGGTTAGACGTTTCCAGTGGCCCTTAAGCCTTCGATTATTCCGCAGAGTATCAATTTCCTCGCCGAAGTTCTGGTTTTGAATTAAAGCTACACAAACCAACAAAGATTCTTCCCTCTCTTCAGGTGACAAATATTCCGATTTGATTTTGTTATCTTTATTCCGACAGTTATGAGAAAATCTCCGTAACCAACCTACGACACCGATTAATTTGTCGAGAGAACTATACCGATTTAAAACAGCAAAATCCGAAACCGTTTGATCTTTACCGCTGGTTGCTACTAAGCAACGCAAACCAGGTAGCACAGCTGGCGCCTGTACTACCGAAACAGGCCAATGGGATTCAGGCCCCTGGAGCCATTTCGGACCCCACCATAAAGGATGGGAAACCAAGTCTGATGACTGACAACCTCGGGATGCACAGTCAGCCGGATTCATCTGGCCTGGAACGTGCCGCCACGAAATGTGTACCGCAGAATTCTGTAACTGTGACACGCGATTCGCTTCAAATACCTGTAGAGTATGAGGTGGCGTTTTAAGCCACGACAGGACAATGGAGCTGTCCGTCCATCCGTAAACCTCCGAGACATCCATGGTTCTTTGCAAACAAAGACAAACATGATGCAGGAGCTTAGCTAAGAGCACGGCTCCACACAATTCCAACTTTGGAATGGTGAGCCGAGATCTGATGGGAGCGACCTTACTCTTTGCCATTATCAGGTGAACCGAAGAAGAACCGTCCTCAGTGATGGGACGTAAGTAGACCACTGCTGCGTATCCTAATTCCGACGCGTCACAAAATCCGTGAACCGAAACTTGGCACGTTGACTTGGGAAACATACATCGCGGAACCTCGATCCGATTAAGGTTACATAAATCCATTTTAAACCGAATCCAGTCTCTCGCAAGACTCCCACCGATTTCTTCGTCCCACGTTAACTTTTCAAGCCACAAACGCTGGAGTAAACACTTTGCCCAGAAGGTAACCGGGCAAATCCAACCTGTAGGATCATACATCCGAGCAACGGTAGACAAGATTTGTCTTTTCGTAATCAAATTATCCGAAGTTAAAGTCGTCCGATATGAGAAATTATCCGAAATCGGATTATATTGAACACCTAAGACCGAAACCGAATTATCCACTTCAGGATTATCAAACAAATGTGGAACTTGCAAATGATCTTCTGGTAAGTCCTTCAGAAGTGCAGGACAATTGGATATCCATTTACGCAACTCGTATCCTGCCGAATCCATTATTTGGATTAATTCCCGTTGGAGTAAGAGAGCCTCCTCTTCCGTATCCGCTCCTGTCAAAATGTCATCGACATAGATATGTTGCTCTAGTGTGGCCGCAGCCTTAGGAAACCGTTCGCGTTATCTATTTGCGAGTTCTAGTAAAGTCCGAATAGCCAAGAAGGGGCTAGATTTTAAACCATAAGTATTTGTGTTCAATTCGTAAACGAGCAGCGGCTCATGAGGAGACTCACGCCATAGAATCAATTGAAACCGCCTGTCCGAAGGATCAATCCAAGTTTGACGAAACATCATTTTAATATCCGTCACGAAAACAATCTGATGCTTCCGAAAGTGCATCAAAATCTCCGTGATGTCCCTATGAAGTTTAGGACCCGCATGTAGACAATTATTTAAGGATGCGCCCGACGACGTAGCGCAGCTCCCGTCGAATACGACCCGCAGTTTCGATTGTTCATCTTTACATACAGCATGATGAGGAATGACGTAAAACTCCTGACCCGATTGAAAGTCAAACTTTGAAAGTGACATATGACCGAGATTTGAATATTCCCGCATAAAGTTGATGTACTTTTCGCGTAAGGCAGGCTTCGCCTTAAGCCTACGTTCTAACGCCAGAAACCGTTTCTCCGCAATGGCGCGGGAATCCCCTAAAACCGGTCGCGATGATATAAATGGCAATTTAGTCATAAACCGTCCGTCATTCAACCGTACTGTATTATTTTTATAATGAAGCTCACACTCCTGGTCTAATGGATTAGACTGGCACGCTTGGGGTGGCTCTTCCACCTTCCAAAACTTCTCTAAGGTATCCGAAATTGACGCACCAAAAAACTCCGAATCATCTATTAGAGTTGAGGCAGCCGGCTGCACTAGCACCGGGCCTAACAACACATAACCGAAAACCGAATTATAAGCCGTCAGCCCGTCAGGCTGTAATACTATTTTATCTCCTCCTACTAGTGCGCCGAAAACATCCGAACCTAGTAATAAATCGATAGGTGCCGGTGAACCGAAATGTGGATCTGCCAGAGTTAAACCCTCTGTAAGCCGAAGAACCAAATTATTTAAATTAAGTGCAGGCATGTGACCGATTATATTTTTCATACTAACCACCGGAGTGGTAACCATAGGAAACCGCTTAGTAACCGGAGAGAAGGTCAACGAACCCTTCCCACAAATACCAATAGCCTTTGTATTACCAATACCCCGAATATGGTTGTCCGATGGCTCTAGCCGCAATCCTAGCCTGCGAGCTAAATCCGAAGTTATTAAAGACCCCTGCGAGCCTACATCCAGTAACGCCCGAACTTCAATACCATTATCTAAATCTGAATTAAAATAGACTTTTACTAAAGCCGTGGGCAGCAGGACTGTTACTGGAAGTAGCCCCGGGGCAGTATGACCGAGAGAAACCGTATCCTATGGTCTAGTATACTGCTGGTCGTGATGACGGGCAGTATCTCTTTCGCCATGACGACGTTGGTCATGACCATCACGAACCTGACCCTCATCTTGGTCATACTCTCTCCGCTGTTGAGCCTGATGAGGAGACGGAGGTTGAGTGCGAGACGGATTCACTCTTCGTCCAGACCGAGAAGGCGAGCCACGGTGCGACCGTGAAGGAGAACCACGGTGTGGCCATGGTGGGTCTGAAGCAATATGACCCCCGCCCGTATGGGCCGGTGACCGCTCAGCCGAACGTCGCTGGTTAGGGTGGCCCTGATGAGAGCCCGACCGATTGAAACACAATAAGGGATGATGTTTCCTACTCCCACACGATGCACAGTTAGGAACCCGATTACAATATTTATATCCATGTGGTCCGAGGCAAAAGAAACAAAACCGATTTTTCTGCACATAATCCTTCCGAGCATATGGGGACATCGCTTTGAACTCCGAACAGTGTGGAAGATCCCGATGGTCCCGATCTCCACAAAAGCCACAAGGCTGGATAAGTGTCACTCCTGTGAACTGCGGTGCCCTACGACGTGGCCTAGATGGACTCGCAGCAGGCTCCTGAACGGGATGCCCAGGGTCAGCCCTGGCACACTCCAACAATCGACATTCTACCTCGAGAAATTCCTGTAAATCCGAAAATGTTGGAATGGTCTCCGCTTCATTCCCACACTTTTGCTCAAACCGTGTCTTGAGATTAGTAGGCAATTTTGCCAGACAGATATGGACAAGTAGAAAGGACCACTCAATGACAGGAAAACCGAGACGCTCCAATGAGTTGACTGCCATAATGATTGGATTGAGAAACTGTGCCCGCAGACCGATAAGTTTGGGAGACACAGACGGCAGGTTAAGGATTTGGTCCACATGCACGTCTGCCAGCCGACGGGTATTTTGATACCTTTTCATTAAAAGTTCCCTTGCAATTTGGTAACCCTCATCCGATATCCGCAAATGTTGGATCAAACCCCGAGCCTCACCGGAGAGGCACGACATGAGATAGGCCAACTTTTGAGCCCCCGATAAGTCCGAACGTGAATCCACCAAACTATCAAACAAATTATTGAATCCCACCCATTGGTCCATTGCCCCAGCAAAGGACGGTAATTGTAATGTAGGCAACCGAGATAACAGTCCATCCGACTCCGTTCGACTTGAATCCGACTTACTATCTGACCTATTAATAGTTTGTTTATAATGGAAATTCGCCACCATTAGCTTATCGAAAGCCTCCAAACCGCGCGTATACTCAAGGCGACATGCAGCAAGAATTTCCGCCTGAGCTGGTACGTCCGAATCCGAAAGTTCGATAATCCGTTGAAACGCCTCTTCAAATTTTAAAAATTCCGTATTTACCGTTAATAGGCGCATTTTCAATCGACCCGCATGCTCCGATCGCGTAATAAGGTCCGCACTATCAATCAACCATTGTAATTTAACTTTAAATACCGAGAAATTATATTTAAACGACATCGTAATGTTTATCAATTCACTCACCGAAAATAAGTAATTAAATCCGTATATTACTTATCAAACAGAAAACACCGAATGTTGTACGTATTACGCAAGCCGAAATTCACTTATTCACTTCACTATTTCACTTAAACACTTATTTAAACCGTAAATAAACACCAATAAACCGATCAAAACAATCCAAACACAAATTACCAGTAGATAACAAGACAAGTGATTGATAAGAATTGTCAAACGTCAAACGTCAAATTCAAGTGACACCATAGATTAAATTAAATCCGAACTGTCATATATGACAGCGTTTATTACCACAAACTCGAATACACCCATACACCAACCCAAAAGTGGATCGAGCTGAAGAGCGCCGTGGATGCAAGCAGGGCCCTGCGAGAAGCGACGCAGTGAAAGCAAGGTACACTTTCTTCACAGTATTATATCTATGTATTTATCCCTGTCCAACTCTGCCTAGCGCAGATCCATACACTTTTCCATCCATACACTAATCTCAAGACACGGTTTGAGCAAAATGTTGGAATGGTCTCCGCTTCATTCCCACACTTTTGCTCAAACCGTGTCTTGAGATTAGTAGGCAATTTTGCCAGACAGATATGGACAAGTAGAAAGGACCACTCAATGACAGGAAAACCGAGACGCTCCAATGAGTTGACTGCCATAATGATTGGATTGAGAAACTGTGCCCGCAGACCGATAAGTTTAGGAGACACAGACGGCAGGTTAAGGATTTGGTCCACATGCACGTCTGCCAGCCGACGGGTATTTTGATACCTTTTCATTAAAAGTTCCCTTGCAATTTGGTAACCCTCATCCGATATCCGCAAATGTTGGATCAAACCCCGAGCCTCACCGGAGAGGCACGACATGAGATAGGCCAACTTTTGAGCCCCCGATAAGTCCGAACGTGAATCCACCAAACTATCAAACAAATTATTGAATCCCACCCATTGGTCCATTGCCCCAGCAAAGGACGGTAATTGTAATGTAGGCAACCGAGATAACAGTCCATCCGACTCCGTTCGACTTGAATCCGACTTACTATCTGACCTATTAATAGTTTGTTTATAATGGAAATTCGCCACCATTAGCTTATCGAAAGCCTCCAAACCGCGCGTATACTCAAGGCGACATGCAGCAAGAATTTCCGCCTGAGCTGGTACGTCCGAATCCGAAAGTTCGATAATCCGTTGAAACGCCTCTTCAAATTTTAAAAATTCCGTATTTACCGTTAATAGGCGCATTTTCAATCGACCCGCATGCTCCGATCGCGTAATAAGGTCCGCACTATCAATCAACCATTGTAATTTAACTTTAAATACCGAGAAATTATATTTAAACGACATCGTAATGTTTATCAATTCACTCACCGAAAATAAGTAATTAAATCCGTATATTACTTATCAAACAGAAAACACCGAATGTTGTACGTATTACGCAAGCCGAAATTCACTTATTCACTTCACTATTTCACTTAAACACTTATTTAAACCGTAAATAAACACCAATAAACCGATCAAAACAATCCAAACACAAATTACCAGTAGATAACAAGACAAGTGATTGATAAGAATTGTCAAACGTCAAACGTCAAATTCAAGTGACACCATAGATTAAATTAAATCCGAACTGTCATATATGACAGCGTTTATTACCACAAACTCGAATACACCCAAGTTACCAACCCACTATTAAAAATATAAACCGAATTGAAATTCGAAGGTAGGTATAAAATCCTTTGTTCGAAGATAAAATAAGGTCAATCCGACCGAAATAACCAAAATAAACCGAAATAAAGCCGAAACAACCACGCTCTGCTACCAAAAATGTATGGATCTGCGCTAGGCAGAGTTGGACAGGGATAAATACATAGATATAATACTGTGAAGAAAGTGTACCTGGCTTTCACTACGTCGCTTCTCGCAGGGCCCTGCTTGCATCCACGGCGCTCTTCAGCTCGATCCACTTTTGAGTTGGAGGTGTGGGTGTGTGTATGTATGTTTTATGTCCGATATAGCCCGAAATCCGTACTTTTAATATTTAATTATGCGCACAAGCACTCGGCGCGTACCGACCGAATCTCGAGAGCTTTTGAACTGTCACCTTGACAGGTCAGAAGAGTATTTCTGAAGGATACACTGAGAGGTGTATTTTCCTATCAAGGTTGAAAACCGAACAGCATGACATTTTCATATTTGTGTGAAGTGTATTCAAATAGGTAACACATAGATACTTTCATTCACTCATTCGATCCATTCGTGCCAACTCTTGTGAATCGACCTGTACGCGTATGTCTTAATATTGTTCGCATGTAATTATGCGACAATAAAATTAGTGTTGGTGAAATAGGGGCCTGGTGTGCCACCTTCAGTGTCAAAGTCACCCGACTTTAGGCTATAGTTACGTCATAATTACAAGTATTTGTATAGTATGATTCGTGTTCGACTCGTATTGGCTTTGAGGCATTACACCTATGTTTTATTCACGCGATCAATACCATAACCGAGGGCCCATTGATTCAGTCACAAGACTTACATGACAACCATGTGCACGAATGTATAGTTTGGTAGGAAATAGCGAAGCATCTTGCACATATATTTTGCTAGAATCATGTAAGTATTTTATAGAATAGAAATTACGGTATTTCTATGCTATTTTCCGGGATAAAAATTATCCTATGTCCTTCCCAGGATCTCAAAGTATCTCCATACAAAATGTTACCTATATCGATCCTGACGTAGCAGACATACTACAGACCGACAGACAGACACACTTTCGCATTTATAATATTAAATATAGTATATAGAATGTAGTACGATATGATTAGTAGAATATGAATTGTAGTCAGGGTCGCCCTCATGTATCTAAATCGACGTGGAGGACTATAATTATAATTGTGCAGAAGTGCAAACTAATTTTCCATTTCATTTACTCCAAATAAATTAAGACATTCATAATAACAGATCAAAGTCAAAGCAAAAGAAGCGCTGTCTTATCCAAACATATTAACATTTCCGAAACCCTGTTATTTCAGTTAATTATGTTAATTAAACACATATTGTCGGCGACAGGTCAGTCGTATCATTATTGGGCCACGGCCGCGTCCCATCGGATCACGATCTATTAGTAACTGCTTCGGTTAATCCATATACGAGTATAGGTAGAGTCATTCATGATAACGAGTGCCGTGGTTCTTATTGCAATATCATTAATGTCTAGTTTTGATTAATTCACGCGTTTTCGTGAATGGCACTAGCTATATCCTGCTGCCTTTGCTTATTACAGTGCAATGGCGGTACGAAAAGGTTCGTCAGACTTTAAATACTATAATTTAATTTGCAACCACATTTCATATTATAGACCTGTCTGACAGCGGGATTTTGACATTTATTCGTACTGATAGTAAGTTCAACAGACTCAACGGTGAATTACAAGATTGACTAAAAATTACTTCTACCTATTTCGTTAAGAATTATTTAGGAAAATACATCTAGTTCAAACAAAACAGAAAATAAAATATTGTGATCTATTTTATACAATACAATACAAATATTCTTTATTGATCACCAAAAACAGTACAGTGACATTACAAAAATAAAAATTCAGGTAGACAATAGGCGGTCTTATCGCTAAAAAGCGATCTCTTCCAGACAACCAATTACTCAGAAAAAAATCCAAAAATCCTTTATTTAAATCAGATAAGCTTATTTTTCGCTATTTATGAAATAGGTACCGATTTTTTTAATTCAAATATTTCTTACCAATTTCGAATTGCTTTATTTCAAAAATAGGTTTTATGAAAAAAGAAAGGTTATTTAAATGGGCATTTTAAAAAAAGTGTACAATTTACTTTTTCAAAATATGAGGAAATTTTGAGGTTTTCTTACTCGGAATGAAGAGCACTATTGATTTTGATGATGAAAAAAATGTCCCAAATTTTTTTGTCAGTTTTGTGACGGTTTTTTTTATAGAGTTTAAAAACTGATTTATTTATAATATGGTTCATCTCAAAACTGACACAAAAAAATACGGAAAATTAGGAATATTAAATGCCCTAATATGCATAGTATTGCGTAGGTATTTCAACATAAGATTATAATTCACATTTTCGTTGGATGCGATTTTTTTTTAATTAAAAGCAGGTTTCTTGGCAATAGTTCATAGACATGTATCATCAAAATTGTTTCAGCCGTTCCAAAGTTATAAGCTCTTTTATTAGCTGCGGAAGGGGTCTTAGACGCAGAATGGGCATTTACTTTACTTTCAAAATATGTGTGATCAAATAACATCGGGGGTTTTTAAAATTTAAATATTGTTATCTATGTATGTTGTTTGCGTATTATATCTACCTACCTATTCAGCATAATGTTGCAGCAAACTGTTACACTCTTTTTTGGTGTGACCGAATTTTTCATCCGCCCTAGCGTGATCTCGGGCTGAGTTTTTATATAAGTACATCTTTAAGTTTTTTTTAACTGTCCAAGCAATGTTATTTTTTAAATTATAAGGTTCAAGGCTACATAGCAGGATTTTAATAAATCTGCCTTCAATATTGCAGTAAGTATACCAGATATTAGATTCCTGAGGAAATACGCAGACGCTATGATATTTCAATATAAATTACATTAAAGATTGGCATTACCGAGGCGGCAATATATTTTTGCCCGTGATTTTACAAGTGTATTTATATTTTTGTACCTACCTATTAATGTTCTATCTGTAGGTATATTTGGGTCATTAGAGAGAATGTTCGGAATTAGGTGCTTTGGTGGACACATTTTTGTAGAAATGTCGGTATATCCCAGGAGTTCCATAGTTCTAGTTCCGTATCCATATATAGGAACATCCTAGTTCAGGTATAAGTGTTTCTTACCTTTTGTATGTTTAGACTATAGATGTTATATTGTAAAAGTATTTTTGAATAAAGATTTATTTTATTTTATTTATTTATTTTATTTATCATATGGATCAATTGGTATATATTATGTAAATGTCAAAATGATCCCAATAGTTCCATGGAACTACATACTAAGTTTTCCATCTGACTTTGGCTTGAAACAGATTTTGGCAAATAAACGCGAGTTCTGTAAAACTTAAAGTTAATAAATATTGGATTGGAAATAAGACGTTGGTTTATTCGCGGTAGTTCCTTTGGCAGTTTCTTTGAAAGAACTTGTGTGAAAAAAAGTAAACCAAAGTATTTAATCAATGTGTACTCGTAGTGGTTGATAATGTAGTATATACATGTAAAACATACATACAGCCGAACATAGAGTTACAACTTAGGGATCTTTAAAAAACGAGCCTACCAATTCCTAAAAGGGTCGGCAACACACCTGTGATTCCCCTCGTGTTGCGGGTGTCCATGGGCGACGGTTATCGCTCTCCATCAGGTGACCCGTCTGCTCGTTTGCCCCCACTTATATAAAAAAAAACATAGAACCTCTTTTTTTGTTTGAAGTCGGTTAAAAGTCGTACCTACTTAGGAACAGATGTAGACGCTAGATATGAATATTTACCAGTAGTTCCATATGCGGGACATCGATAAACGAAATCTTCGCAGAGAATGTCGCAGGCAAAAGCTAGTAACAAATAATTGGCCGATTGCCTCTCAAAGTAGCTCTATTAATCCCCGAATGCCTCATTAAAGACGGAGATAGACAAACAAACTTCCACACTTCCAGGGAACAAATTAACGCGCCGCTTGGCAGCATTAGCGCAGGTGGCGGCAAATCGCTCGTGTAATCACTCTTCAGTTTTCTAGAAGGTTCTGGAACTTTCTGGAAAGGGTATGGTAGTACGGTATATGTTTGTAGTTTACGCGTAGGATTGAGATTTGTTTCTAATCTCATCATCATCATCCCAGCCTATATACGTCCCAGTGCAGGACACAGGCCTCCTCTCAGAATGAGAGGGCTTGGGCCGTATTTCCCATGTTGGCCCAGTGCGGTTTGAGAACTTCACACACACGTTTGAATTTCTTCGCAGGTGTATGCAGGTTTCCTCACGATGTTTTCCTTCACCGTTGCGTACGATAAGGCAATCCCTTTAAATATTTTTTGCGTAGTGGTACATTTTAACTAGTGTCACTTTACTGGCGCTGTCAAATTGCTAGATGTCAGACAGCGGGTCCAAATCAAACTCCGTAGTTTAATCCACGCGTAAATTGTGAAGTATTCTAAATAATGCTATTCAACACCGATTGAAGTACAACTTGGACCGTCAACGACATTTACTTCAATGTCAAATGAAGGTTCATTGTTAATTTGATACGCAATGCATTACCATTATATTAAAATTCAATAACTACAGAAAACGATTTCAAAAGCATTTATCTCGAAATGGTTTTCGATTTACTAAACATTACAAAAAAATAGACATCCCCAATTATATCTTGTCGCGGTCTATCGGTTCGTTTTAATGTAAGTTACATGTTGACTAACGTAAATTACGTATTATAAAATAATAGTACCTGGGCGACCGAGCTCTGCTCGGGCAGAAACTCGGTACCAAGCGTTTTCCCAGAGATAAGACCAAGCTAGATCAATTTTTCATCCCCGAAAACCCCCAAATACCAAATTTCATCGAAATCGTTGGAACCGTTTCCGAGATCCTGATTATATACACCGGAGGGGTCGGGGGGTCGGGGGTGGGGGGGGGGGGGGGGGGGGGGTGAGAGGGGGGGGATGCGGGGGAGGGAGCGCGGGGGCATTAAAGGGGGATGAAAATTTCATTGATTTTGCCGTAGGATGCACCGTTTTCAAGATATTTGACAAAAACACCGGAGGGGGCGGGGGGGGTGAGTCACGTTAAACTATCGTCCGTAAACCGACTTTACAGACAACCGGCTTTTCCTGTTCTGTACTCCCAATAGGGAACGTGCACTTAGACGGTGCTGCCAACTGGTGCCATAAGGGTGCCATCAATTTGAATGTTTTACCTTGATAAGTTTGTTTTACTGTCCGCATAGTGTCTCTTCTGTCGCATTAGTGCTGCCGCCTATAGTTACTGCACGTTCCCTATAATACTTTTTCTAACAAAAAAGTAACTTTTTCTAACAAAAAAGTAACTTTTTCTCACAAAAAAGTAACTTTTTCTCACAAAAGAAGAAACTTGACGTTTTCTCATAAAAAATAAACTTAAAAAAAAAACTAAAAATCTTGAAAAAAAACGCGGAATCGAACCGAGGTCGGCTGGATGCGCGACCACCCGATTTCTAATGTGCCATTATGATCTGCTCGAAGTCGGCGAAATTTAGCTTTATATTCTTATGCAAACAAAAATAGCCGGAAAACACGAGTAAAAGCGATTTTCTGAAAATGAAACATAGCTAGATCAGTTTTTCATCCCCGAAAACCCCCACATACCAAATTTCATCGAAATCGTTGGAGCCGTTTCCGAGATCCTGATTATATATATATATATATATATATATATATATATATATACATATATACAAGAATTGCTCGTTTAAAGGTATTAGATTACAACTTTTAAATGAAGGCCATTACATTACTGTATGATTTATGTTTGCTGGACTGACCTTCGTAATTTTAGTGTGTTTTTATTATTAGACAGGAGTTGCTGCCCGCGACTCCGTCTGCGAGGAATTCGTTTATCGCTATCCCGCGGGAACTATGCAATTTTCCGGGATAAAAATTATTCTATATGTTAATCCGGATTATAAACTATCTGTGTGCCAAATTTCATCAAAATCCGTCTAACCGTTTTAGCGTGAAATAGTAACAAACATGGATGTTACAAACTTTCGCGTTTATAATATTAGTAGGATAAAATAAAATCATTTTTAGGGTTCCGTAGTCAACTAGGAACCCTTATAGTTTCGCCATGTCTGTCCGTCTGTCTGTCCGCGGCTAAGCTCAGAGACTGGTAGTAGTAGAAAGCTGTAATTTGGCATGAATATATATATCAGTCACGCCAACAAAGTGATCATATAAAAAAAACTAAAAAATTTTTTTTTAGGGTACCTCCCATAGACGTAAAGTGGGGGTGATTTTTTTTTTCTCGACTATCCCCATAGTGTGGGGTGTCGTTGGATAGGTCTTTTAAAACCATTGGGGGGTTGCTAACATGATTTTTGTATTCAGTGATTTGTTTGCGAAATATTCAACTTTAAAGTGAAAATTTTCATTAAAATCGACCGTCCCCCCCTCTAAAATCTATACTGTTGGGTGGAAAAATTTGAAAAAATTCAAAATGGTAGTAAATATATTACATTTACAAGAAAAATTAAAGGGGCTAAGATTGCTTGGGAATTATTTGTAGTTTAATAGTAAACAGTAGCCTAAGGTATAAAACATACCGTCACTACTTTGAAAAACTCGTATCTGAAATCAGCATGTAAACATAACTGAACCTTGATACGCGCGTAATAAAGTTCACTTTGCCAGATTATCGATTTTGAGATACGAGCTTTTTTCAAAGTATTGACGATACCTAACTTGGAAGATTCCGTACACATACGAAATCCTTAGAAAAATATTACTTGATTTTTTCGTAATGGCTACGGAACCCTATCTTGGGCGTGTCCGACACGCTCTTGGCCGGTTTTTTAATACAAGTTTAGTGTAGCGGCTCTTAAGCTCCAAACGCACGGACAGCAGAGGTGTGGCGGTGACGGTGGTAATATTCTAACATGTATGTACGGTTGTGCGGTACCGTACCGCGAACTTGTTCATACAAGTTAGAATATTACAACCATCACACCGTCCCGCTGATGAAGCTATCAATTAGAAAAGTCGCTTCGTATTATCACGGCACGGCGCTGTTAGTGTGCGGCACCAAATAAAATGCCACTTTAATAATCAATAAGTATTTATTCTAATAATTTTATGTTATTCCTACTCAGAATTACGAGCTCTTTCAATTTTGATATGACAAAAAATATCCTTAAGTTTTTTTTTCCTATTTTGTTACTATTTCATGCATTTTGCATGGCGTAACGAAAAGGAAGAACATAAAAAATGTATGACATTTTCGAGACATTTTTTTTCTCCTACAGGGACCGAAAGAGCTCGTGATTCTGAATAACATAAAATTGTTGGGAAAATACTGGGTGGAACCAAACGATGATCCTTTACTTAAACAGGTGGTAGTGTTGCTTAAACTGAACAACTTTCTCCAAGGAACATAGGTCGAAAAACGAAAAAAAAATTTCATACTCCCATACAAAATATATTGGTTAGCTGACCGACTTACTATGGGAAGGTGAAAAAAAAAAATCGTTTTTCGACCTATGTTCCTTGGAGCAAGTTGTTCAGTTTAAACAACACTATCACCTGTTTTCGGGAAGGACCCCCCGTCCTCATCCACTCTGTATATAAAAAAAATAAAAGTGGTAGTAGAGGAGACGTGGAAGATCGACCTTCACCGATCTGATATCTCGATGAGACATATTTTTTATTAAATATAATTTATAAACAAATATGCCTATGATAATTTGCCTATCGAAAAGTGTTCATAGCTTAGCTAGCTAGCTAGCTATTATTTCATTAATTCAGTATGGCCAAAGGGCCACCCCATCGAGTTTGGGCTCGTTTGATTCGTCTTGACGAGCACTTTGATTCTAGATGGTGACCAGGGTCTGATGATGGAGCTGGAAAATGGCCAAAGGCACTCCACAATAAAACGATACAACCCCATCGAGTTTGGGCTCGTTTGATTTGTCTTGACGAGTACTTTGGTCCTAGATGGTAACAAGGGTCTGATAATGGAGCTGAAATAGGGCCACAAGAACACCGTAACAAAATAACACAATTCTATTGAGGGTGGGCTGATTTGATTTGTCTTGACGAGTACTTTAATTCTAGATAGTACAAAGTACTCATAAACGAGCCCAAACTCGATGGGGTTGTGTCGTTTTATTGTGGAGTGCCTTTAGCCATCTTCCAGCTCCATCATCAGACCCTGGTTACCATCTGGGATCAAAGTACTCGTCAAGACGAATCAAACGAGCCCAAACTCGACGGGGTTGTGTCGTTTTATTGTGGAGTGCCTTTGGCCGTACTGAATTAATGAAATTAAATATAGCTATGGACACTTTTCGATAGGCAAGTTATCATAGGCATATTTGTTTATAAATTATATTTGATAAAAAATATGTCTCATTGAGTTATCAGATCGGTGAAGGTCGATCTTCAGCGGCTCTTAGACCATGGCATTTTTTTTGAGAAATGCTCAGACATTGCTTCAGATCATCGAAATGTCACTTGAACGCGGCCAAAGCCACGCGTTAACGCCACGATAAATTTAATTCAGAAAATTCTGAACGCACCACTTTCCGTCGCCAAACTTTACATATAACTGTCGACAAATGAACCCTAACGTTCTACAAACAAAGTTGGAAATTCAGTGATGAACAAATTCCGTACATATTTTCTCCGTTTCCAAACTATGGGCATGCGACAGTCGTAAATGGCCGCTGGAAATACACCTGGCTCTTTATGGGTCTGTCGTGGGGGCAGAAGACATGCCTGTTCCACTTGAAAATTATGATTGTTGGATTCTTACTTTTCTGAGAAAATGGCATCGGTATAGACTAATAAAGGATGCTAACCAGGATCCACATAATATCAGCGTCGAGCCACCTTTAGTGACCCGACGAGTGCTGAGTGGACTCCTTTTTCGTATATGTAGCTTATCTCTATTTTCAATTATTGTTTTTATTTTTCTTTTTAACATGTACCGTTACTTATGCGAAATAAAGATTTCTTATTCTTATTCTTATTCTTATTCTTATTCTTATTCTTATTCTTATTCTTAAAGTCCTGATAGTCCTGATAAGGTTTCAATTATTCCGACGGAAACGCCCAGTAAATTGAAACAGAGGTTTATTGATAAATGACATACAATCAAATGACAAATTATGAGCATTTCTCAAAAACTTTGTACAGTAAATATACATAATTTTGAACTACTACTTGCTTCGAAATTAACTGGTAAGTAGCATGAATGCAACTGAGCCCGACAAACACAGTCTCTCAAAATGTCCTTTTATCTATTTGTATTCGTCTGGAAATTTCCATACAAATGAATCAGGACAAGTATAATATGTAATATATTATGCAAGTCGGAGTTCAAAAGTAAATGTACAAAGTTTTTGAGAGTATAGTAGATTCGTCAAGTTTAAGGCGTTGCTAGAGAAAAATCATAATGTTTTCTATTTTCTAACTCAAGAGGACGGTGTCCAAGAGTTTCACAAGAAAAGTGACAATAAACGACATTTTGTAAGACAGTAGTAATGTTTCTACGTCGACACTTCGTTAGCGCCATCTAATTGAAGACTTTCCTGAAAATATTTTATCATCTAAATGATGCATGTACAATCGATTTGTGATGTTCAGAAAGTCGTTATTAAAATAAAAATACAAAGGCATTAAAATAATATTTTTAATGACGGTGCCAACCCTAATGCATATTTACAAAATATTTACATTTTCATGTGACACCTGTCACTACCGTCTGCCCGTAGAACTGACGACCGATGGGGCCCAAAGGTTCTCGAGTGGCGTCCGCGGACCGGAAGACGCAGTGTAGGTAGGCCTCCAACAAGATGGAGCGACGACCTGGTGAAGGTAGCGGGAACGCATTGGATGCGGATGGCGCAGGGCCGATCTGTTTGGCGAGCCTTGGGGGAGGCCTATGTTCAGCAGTGGACGTCTTTCGGCTGAAATGATGATGATGATGATGACCTGTCACTTTACAATGTTGTTCACATGCGATGTTCAAAGGTTCCACCGTGTCGTATCGTGCTCGAACTCGCGTATGCCGATGCAACTCCGATAGAGTATCATCCCGAACATTTTTCTGCAGAGATTTTCGAAGGCGATCGTCAGTCTATTACATAACTTATCCACTTAGGTTAGACATTACTAGATTTCCGTAAATACATTCTTCTATGCCTGTCCTTATCATTTTGTGTCATTGGAATACTTGTTTGCAACACATGTTATTGTTCGACTTTTCTTCACATTTTCCAGGCCAGTCTGATTTAGCCATTAGGTACCTAAACCATATCCTTCCTACTTCCTATAAAGCAGCAGTTTTATGCGCAATAAACTATTGGCGTTTTTGGTGCCATTTTCCAACTTCGCATAGCTTACGATTTTTCACATTACCGAAGTAAAATTTGTCTGAATAAGCAACGGATACCTACTTACTTACATATAGAAACGGCTATTTTGCTCAAAACTTAATTAATCCTGTAAAATGTACACTGTTGTAAACGAAACTATTGAATGAAAATTTCATATGAAAAACTTTTATACCCAGGCCTGTCCTGTCAATTATAATTATATTCATTGACCGATGGCTAATAACCCGACACGTGCGGCATGTACTAGCTGCTCCCCGCAACTCCATCTGCAAAGCAAATAATTCGTTTATCGCTATCCCGCTGGAACTATTAAATTTTCCGGGATAAAAAGTATTCTATTTGTTGATCCAGGTTATAACAATATTTATCTGTGTGCCAAATTTCATAAGAATCCATCAAACCGTTTTAGCGTGAAAGAGTAACAAACATCCACACAAATTTTTGCTTTTATAAGATTCCTTTAAACAACGGCAGACAGGTTTAAAAACTTCTATTTGACACTGGCAGTAGGTATTGGCATTATGCTTGGCATTGTGCTCTAATGGACAAAGCCATATTAAAAAAAAAGAACTAATGACCGGATTCTCGCTGTTTACAGCCGGTAATGCATCGGCTCCGGTTGCTATGTGACAGTTAGTGCGCACTGCATTTGCGCATCCGGCATTTTATCCGCAGACCGGACAAGCCTCGGGATTAGGAAAAATACGAAAAAGTTTAACCTTTTCGACGCCAACGACACATACAACGTATCACTACCCTCTGGACAAAGACGAATTAGGACAGGAAGTGTTGATTATAGTCCGACAAGCTCATGCGCGACCCTCCGCGGAACCCTGTCGCAGTCAGCATTTGCCGCACTTATTAAAAACAGTCTTGTTAAGGACAGCAGAAGCTCCCTGCGACAGGGTTCCGCCGAGCGCCACGCACGAGCTTGTCAAAGTATAGGGTAGTAAATAATAATAAATATCACGTGACAATTCACACCAATTGACCTAGTCCCAAAGAAGCTAAGCAAAGCTTGTGTTATGGTTACTATATGCAACGGATAAACATACTTATATAAATAGATACACACTTAAATTCATATAAAACACCCAAGGCCCGAGAATAAACATTCGTATTTTTCATAAAAATTATCTTACTTGCACTTACTTACCTTACTTAACTACTTACGATGCCCCACGATACTTATACTTATGATGCACGACTTATGATGCCCCAGACAGATACACACACACACAGCGGTCGAACTTATAACACTCCTCTTTTTGAGTCGGGGGTTAAAAAGGAGGAGGTTCGCAATTCATCTGAATGTTTTAACTATAATTTCGTTGACTTACTTATATTTATAGAATAACATTTATCTCCATTATATCTGCCCTTGGTAGTAATTAACATTACGAACACGAACTGAAATCGATTAAACCGATTGGTGGTTACGTGTCCATCCTCTAATGGTCTTGCATTGATGTCAGTGTATGGGAAGCGATAAAAGCCATAGAGTGATTAAGAGATTGGTGGTTCAGCTGTTCACGGTCCAATAATGAAGGGGCATTTATAATAGGCTAGACGACTAAAAAAAACTGTTTAGTCCGTCAGTTAGATTATTAAAATATATTGTACACGTATTTTTTCCTTTGTTTGACAAACAAAAAATGAGGAGGATACAGTGCTTAGAAGTTTCGAGTGACGTCACTATATAGTACAATTTTTACCTAAGGGTGACGTCACAAGCCCCCACTCCGGAAGTTTGATGATCTATATCTTTGTCGTTTTTTAATAATTTGATAAACCAAAAAATACGTGTCCCATATTTTCCCATAATCTAAATGACGGACTAATTAGAATGACCAATTTTTAACCCAGTCGTCATCCCTATTGAGGCTTATAACGAAAATTATTTTGTGCATAATAGGCTAGACGACTAAAAAAAACTGTTTAGTCCGTCAGTTAGATTATTAAAAAATATTGTACACGTATTTTTTCTTTTGTTTGACAAACAAAAAATGAGGAGGATACAGTGCTTAGAAGTTTCGAGTGACGTCACTATATGGTACAATTTTTACCTAAGGGTGACGTCACAAGCCCCCACTCCGGAAGTTTGATGATCTATATCTTTGTCGTTTTTTAATAATTTGATAAACCAAAAAATACGTGTCCCATATTTTCCCATAATCTAAATGACGGACTAATTAGAATTACCAATTTTTAACCCAGTCGTCATCCCTATTGGGATTGCGCCCCCTCTCCCCATCCATCTACTTCAACGGTCGCTTCTAAAGAGTTAAACGCATGCTAATTTATGGAAAACTGTGGAAAAATAGTAAATTGTTGGGGGGGGGGGGGGGGGTCATATTTATAAATAACTAGCTGACCCGGCAAAAGTTGTTTTGCCATATATCACCTAGGGGTATAAAAAATAGCCTACGGGCCACGACCTATTCTCAGACCTACCGAATACAGACGAAAAAGTTTAATAAAAATCGGTCAAGCCGTTTCGGAGGAGTTCGGTAACAAACACCGTGACGCGAGATTTTTATATATTAGAAGAAGATGTTTAGAGACCAAAGACATTTATGTTATACATATATTTCCAAAAAAATACTGACATGATTAATATATAATACAATGCAGGTATGCTAGGTACTTCATTTCCCATAATTTTATTTGGCATATCAATGTTTGGCATAAAATATTAAAACCGTGATGTTTTCAGGATGTCAATGTCAACTTACAGAATGCAGTAGGTTAGATTAGGTTATTAATAATTGTGATGAAAATACTGTTTAAGTAATAAATCACTTTATGACAAATGAACATTATGTAAATTGATACATTATGGCATATGAAATCCAGACAAACGATAATGTATACATGCATACATACGTAAAATTAAGCGCAGTCATGGTTTTTAGGGTTCCGTACCAAAAGGGTAAACGGGACCATATTATTATTATACTAAGACTCCGCTGTCCGTCCGTCCGTCTGTCTGTCCATCTGTCACCAGGCTGGTTTCTCATCAACCGTGATAGTTAAACACTTGAAATTTTCACAGATGAATATTTCTGCTGCCGCTATAACAACAAATAATAAAAAAGAGAATAAAATAAATATTTAAGGGGGCTCCCATACAACAAACGTGATTTTTTGGCGTTTTTATAGATAATGGTACGGCCCTTCGCGCGCGAGTCCGTTTCGCATTTGGCCGGTTTTTAAATTTTTTTACCAATTCAATGGACTCCGAAGGCAATATAGAACAATATTAGCTTTTTCATTAAGCGCCCGAATTTGAAGGGATATTCTTTTAAGTGCTCCTCATTACTGAATAGCTGTGTGGGTTTATTGCGGCATTCCAGGATAGCAGTCTTGGTGGGACAGTGAAATGCCAAATATGTGGACTGGCCATTTCAGTATTAACGTGAAACATCAGCTTTAATATGGGGATTCACTGACGTCGTGAGTAGTTTTCAAAAAAAAATTACATGCATTAAGTAAGGTCCTGATGAAGAGTTAGTCATACAAACTATATTGATAACTTTCGTTACACAAAGGAATAGAGAGTTCTTAGATTAAGTTTTGTTTATGTACAATTTTACAATTATGTTATTTTCTTTGAAATCGACTCATACAACGATTGTGCTTCAGTGGACTGTAAAATAAGATTTTGTTAAAAAAATAGTACAATGTTTTTTTTTTGTATACCTTTTATAAACAAGTAATAAAAACTTAAAACTGTGTATATATTTTATGAGCTTAAACGGATGTATTTTATCTTTAACTACGAGCGGTATTAATGTCAAGAGTTAAGCGGTTCCAATAAAATTGTAAATTTGATTAATGTCATTTAATGAGAAGGCATTAATAAAATCCTAACAAGATGATTAATGAATGAACAAATCCGTCGAAACGATTAATGTTTCCGTCAGATTCACTCAAAATACAAAGCGGTTTTTGGTTATTAACCATCGTTGGTTTGTTTATGTTTACGACTTTTTTCGATTGCCAGAAAATTTATTAAAATAATATCTGATTCCGGTGACTTAGTTTGTGTAGGTTTGGAATTTATTAAATATAAATGAAAATAAATACAGCTCATGCACCTTCTGAAGCGGCTGAATAAATAAATAAATAAATAATATTTCGGGACAATCTCACACAAATCGACCTAGTTCCAAACTAAGCAAAGCTTGTACTATAGGTACTAGACGACGATAGACATACTTATATAGATAAATAAATACTTAAATACATAGAAAACATCCATAACTCAGGAACAAATATTCGTGCTCATCACACAAATAAATGCCCTTACCGGGATTTGAACCCAGGACCTCTTGCTTCGTAGGCAGGGTCACTGCCAACTAGGCTAAAGCGGTCGTTAAAAAGCCGAAGCACACAAATGCAGGGGTGTAGGCACCGAATTTGTTTGTAGGTACGAGAACTTTAATACGTGTAGGTACTTATGTGTGTGCGTTTGTTGTTCTTTCACACTAAAACCACAGAATAAGTAATATGCAACCAGTAATCCAACTACATACTAGAGCGCCCGATCGACGCACGCACACAGCCAAACGTCTTACACGGCCGCTAACCAATCTTCGCTAGACAAAACAATGCAGTTCCCACGCTCGCGCCGTGTAAGACGCTTGGCTGTGTGCGTGCGTCGATTCGGGCGCTCTATTATGAAGTTGGATTACTGGTTACATATTACTTATTCTGTGCTAAAACGGTGCGACGGTTTAGATGAAGTTTAGGATCGTATATATAAAAAAAAAAAAAAAATATATATTAGGGGACAATCTTACACAAATCGACCTAGTCCCAAACTAAGCAAAGCTTGTACTATGGGTACTAGACGACGATAGACATACTTAAATAGATAAATAAATACTTAAATACATAGAAAACATCCATAACTCAGGAACAACTATTCGTGCTCATCACACAAATAAATGCCCTTACCGGGATTTGAACCCAGGACCTCTTGCTTCGTAGGCAGGGTCACTACCAACTAGGCTAAAGCGGTCGTTATATATATATATATAAATAAATAAATAAATATCATGGGAAAATTCACACCAATTGACCTAGTCCCAAAGTAAGCTTAGCAAAGCTTGTGTTATGGGTACTAGACAACGGATAAACATACTTATATAGATAGTTACATACTTAAATACATATTAAACACCCAAGACCCGAGAACAAACATTCGTATTTTTCATACAAATACCTGCCCCGACACGGGAATCGAACCCGGGACCACAAGCTTCATAGTCAGGTTCTCTAACCACTAGGCCATCTGGTCGTCAAACGTCGTCTGGTCGTATATCTCGTGAATAACTTTACATACAAGCTACATCCTATCCCCACGTATCAGGATCCCAAAATCTTGATCGCTTAGTCTACCTACAGATATGTCATGTAATTTTGTACTGATGTTCTTCAGACAATATAAATCTATTTTTGGGAATTCTCGAGGGGTTTTAGTAGAATCCCGTAATACCTAACTGCAAGACCTAATTGTATAAGTCGTGGTAGCCTAGTGGCTTGACCTATGGCCTCTCAAGAAGAGGGTTGTGGGTTCGAGTCTGGCTTGCACTTCTGTGTTTTTCGGAATTTATGTGCGAAACTACATTTGAAATTTACAATGAGCTTAAAGCTGAAGGAAAACATCAAGGAAACCGCGCACACCTGAAAAGAAATTCAAAGTGTGTGTGTAGTTCTGAATCCGTACTAGGTCCACTTGGGATTTACAGCCCAAGCGCTCTCATTCTGAGAGGAAGCCTGTGCCCTGCAGTGGAACGTGTATCGGCTGGCATGATGGTGAGACCTAATGGTTCACGCGATCGAACCCTGGGAAAAATGCTAGTCTTTTTTTATTGTGAGAGGAAGGCAAACGAGCAAGCGGGTCATCTGATGGAAAATGATCACCACCGCCCATAAATAATCAATCAACAACTTAAAACGAGTCGCCAATCTGTTGCCGGCCTTTAAAGTAAGTATAAACCCTTTTCTTGAAAGCCCCGATGTCATAGTTGTCTGGAAACACTGCTGCCGGAAGCTGGTTTCAGTTTCTCAGTTTCAGTTCTTCTGACTGATCTATCAACGCAAAGCTCAAACCACTGAAGATATTGTGCTGAAATTTAGCACAAGGATAGTTATTATGACGTAGGCATCCACTGAGAAGGGATTTTTGGAAATTCCCACGGGATAAGAAATAAATGGTATTTATATTTTGGTGTAACCCTATCTCCGTAACTATACCTAATAACTAGACTCTTCAAATTCGGTATAAATATAAGTAAACGTAACAGCAAAAAAAAAATTCAGGATTTTAGTAAATTCCCATAAGATAAAGAGAAAACGGGATTTATATATTAACTTACTGATATCGACGATGACGATGAATTATAGGATTTTTGCTATAAGTAGGTATACAATAAGAGTGATGAAGAAGCTTTACCACAAACTTTAATTCTGGGTGGACGGAGTCGTAAAGCAAAAGCTAGCTAAAGAATAAAAGTACGCCTCTGTGTTTGGACGAGTGTCGGATTCTCTCAGTGACAGATTAATTAGAATGCCGTATCATTTTTGCAAATTTCTCAGAAAAAGTTGGAATGACCTTTACAAGAATAAGTGAGAAACGAGGTTGACGTGCAGCCTTATGATGACTTAACTTTGTGATTTATTAAATTTGTGGTCACTCAGTTTTCACCGGCTAAAAAAGGAGAATTTAACCATCCACCGATAATTTCATATCCTGTCCTGTCAGCTGGCTGAAACATTTATCTTAAACGCAAAAGGCATATTTTAAGAACGTACCATTTTTTTTAGGGTTCCCTACCTCTAAAGGAAAAAGCGGAACCCTTATAGGATCACTTTGTTGTCCGTCCGTCCGTCCGTCTGTCAAGACCCTTGAGCCCACCCTTGACCCAAAACGCGTGGAGGTATCAAGCTGAAATTTATATCAAATACTCAGGTCTACTGTCCATTAGAGCTGTGAAAAAATCAAACTTCTAAGCCAACGCAATCAAAAGATACAGCCATTTATGCCGCAAATTTTCGACACTCGCAAGGGAATCAAAACCTACAGGGTACTTCCTGTGAACTCAGAATCTTGAAATTTGGTACGAAGCAAGGTCTTATAGCACAGATAAAGGAAAAATTGTGAAATTGGTCTGTCTGTCTATATCAGTAACCAATCTCTAAGCCAAATGATTATTTATCTATACATACATTTAAATGTCTTTCACATAAACTATCATAGTTACCCATTCACTTAAAAAGTTCCATTCGCGTACAGAATGGAACTGACAATCGATAATTTTAATAACAAATGAAATGAAGGACGCTACCGACTGTTTATTGCGCATGCTCAGCATAAACATAAATGGACAATACATTAGGAATGACATCATCATCATCATCATCCCAGCCTATATACGTCCCAATGCAGGGCATAGGCATCCTCTCAGAATGAAAGGGCTTGGGTCGTAATTCCCACGAGGGCCCAGTGCGGATTAGGAACTTCACACACCATTGAATTTCTTCTCAGGTTTTCTCACGATATTTTCCTTCACCGTAAAGCTCATGGTAAATTTCAAATATAATTTCGCACATAAATTCCGAAATACTCAGAAGTGCAAGCCGGGATTTGAACACGACCCTCTGCTTGAGAGGCCATAATAGGTCAAACCGCTAGGCTACCACGGCTTTTTAACAATCTCGCGGGCTGTCTTCCCACATTCCTGCGCCTACCGTGGTCTCCATTCAAGCACTTAACCACAGAATAAGTAATATGTAACCAGTAATCCAACTTCATACTAGAGCCACAGAATATATAATAGTACTAACGTACAGAATGGACACGCTCCGCCCCGCACCGATTCGAGTTACCCCACCCCTCAAGGCGCAGATTGCCGGACCCCGCCGGAATCCAGAAGAGTGCGCGCGCGATGTATGTAGATTCAAGAACGCGTATTTTGTACGTCGTGTCCGCCGTGTGCTAGAGCGCCCGATCGACGCACGCACACTGCCAAGCGTCTTACACGGCCGCTAACCGATCTTCGCTAGACAAAACAATGCAGTTCCCACGCTCGCGCCGTGTAAGACGCTTGGCTGTGTGCGTGCGTCGATTCGGGCGCTCTAGTATGAAGTTGGATTACTGGTTACATATTACTTATTCTGTGACCTAACTTTACTTTAACTTTAATAACTTTATTTTCAATAAACTTAAATAAAAGTAATACATTAGAGACTTAACTCTCCCATCTTCCGTTCAGACCTGAGGCCGTATTGTCTAACGCTTCTGACGCTTGCCTTCGCTTTCACCATCTCTGTCTGTCATCATCTTATACCGTTTGACAGAAAGAAATAGTGATTGCGAAGGCAAGCGTTAGAAACGTTAGACAATAAGCCGGCGGCAGTATGTCATTGTGATACGGCAAATGGCCCGCACGAAGCGGTTTGCTTCATCTTTACTAATACCACCTGCTAAGAAATGGAATTCGCCCCTATCGTCTGTATTTCCAGATAAATACAACCTAGGGCTCTTCAAAGCTAAAGCGAATAGACTGTTACTGAACGAGTGAGATACACCTTTGGCCTCATCTGCACTTTTCATCAGGTGAGATGGAGATAAATCGACGACCAAACGGCCTAGCGGTTAAAGAACCTGACTACAAAGCTTGAGGTTCCGGGTTCGATTCCCGTGTCAGGCAGATATTTTTATGAAAAATACGAATGTTTGTTCTCGAGTCTAGGGTGTTTAATATGTATTTATGTATGTATTTATCTATATAAGTATGTTTATCCGTTGTCTAGCTATAGTATCCATTATACAAATTTTGCTTACTTTGGTACAGTCAAGGGCAATAATATGTATACACTTTAGTACCTTGTCACTTTAACCACTGTGACAGTTCATATATGGCAGTTCAAATTTGACGAAAATAGACAAGGTACTAAAGTGTATACATATTTTTGCCCTTGACTGTACTAAGGTGACGAGTAAGGTCAATTGGTGTGAATTGTCCCGTGATATTTATTTATATATTTATTTAAATCACAGGTCAGTTTTATCTATACTTAATATTATAAAGAGGAAAGATTTGATTGTTTGTTTGTTTGTTTGCATTGAATAGGCTCCGAAACTACTGGACCGATTTCAAAAATTCTTTTGCCGTTAGAAAGCTACGAGTGACATAGGCTACTCTTTACCGCGGGAAAATTCCTTTTCCTACGGGAAAATGAATTTATCGCGGGCGAAGCTGCGGGCGGAAGGCTAGTGTAATATATACCTATATCTAACTGTACTAGAGAGTCCGTTATGTATCTAGAACATCTACCGGACCAAGACAACCTTTCAGTTCAAAACTAGTCGGTGATGCTCCTGCAAATTATTCCTAAATTGAATACTAAATTTCGGTTAACGGTAACAGAATGGTTGTGGGGTCTAATCAATGCGTATAGAGGTCATGCGGTTGCATTTAATGCAATGCAAACGCGCTAGTGTAATTTGCAACTCTCCTGACGATCTGAGTAGTAGTTAGTAGTATTAGAGGTCCTTGCGGATATACTTTTTTTTTTATGTTAGAGAGGCCAGACAAACGAACTAGTGGGTCACCTGATGTTAAATGATCACCACTGTCCATAGACACCCGCAGCGCTTTACGCGATGCCAGTGCGTTGTCAGCCCTAAGGAAAAAGGAGAGGGAATAGGGGAGGGGGAGAGGTATTGGGCCCTCGGCGCTCTCACTGCATGACCGTACGAAACGCAGCAGGGAGTACTGCTGCTTCACGCCGGTGTTCACTTCGACCCGTAGGGATCTTTTGTGTAAAACGATCTGAGTAAATGTGAAGTGTGTGTTGCCAGTGATGGCATAAGGAACAGAGACTTGGTGGCTTACAATCGTGGGCCTTTAAAGGAAGCTCCATAAGCTATGCTCGGAGGTTCCCTGCGTGATCGAATCAAAAATGAGGAGATCTGCAGGTGAAAGAAAGTTGCTGACATAGCTGGGAGAGTTGCCAGGCTTAAGTGGCAGTGAGAAGGGCACATTGCTCGTAGAAACAACGGCCGATAGAGCATTTTTGTTACCTATGCACCACGAACTAATGGGTGCCTAGATTAATTTTCATTCACATTTTTTACTGATGTTTATTTTCATAATCGCGTTTTTTCCCAACTTTAATTGACACAGAAACATAGGTAGATTTAGGTTATGTTAAGTTTGCATCGGCCCGAAGAAGAACGAACGAACGAACTGTCAATTGAAATTGGGAAAAAACGCTACTGTGAAAATAAGCTTCAGTAAAAACCAATAGTGTGAAAAAAAGCATTTGGGGAAAAAATGCGTCTGGGAATTTTGCTACGCGGAACAAACAAGTTTGGGGAACTGATATAGTTACTCCAAAATGTGTACATGTATGACTAACAAAAATTCCATAAGAATGAATCAGGACATTTTGGGAGGTTGTGTTAGTAAGGCTCACAACTTTGCTGGAAATTTCTATACAAGAAATGCTCACTTAAGGTTTGCAATTACAAAATACATGGAAACTCCTAAGCTGCGGCCTCAATGTCGGCAATAACCTTTATTATGCCCATACATGGCGCTATGCCTCGGTCCGATTTAGACTTAACATTTTATTCCACCGCCTGTAAAATGGCAGCGATATGCCCCCGTTTCTGTTTATATTCCTGTTTTCATCTCACGTCTATTTACCCTTCGTACACGTCTATTTACTTCGTAAATATCAGTACCAGTATAAAGGACGGTAAAACTATTGTTATTTGTTGTTGTGTAAGCCCTTTGTCATCGAAGCACAGTGTAAACGTTACACGTTCCTTACCATACTGTTTTCTATCCATTTTAATAATGGTTTTACGGATGAAGTACAAGGATGTCAGAATTAAGAATCATTTCGACTTATATTAGGTAGTGACTGCTGAGCCTTCTCTCAGAATGAGATGGCTTGGGTTTTACTTCCCACGCCGGCTCAGTGTGAATTGGAAACTTAACACACACTATTGAATTTCTTCGCAGGTATGGAGGTTGTGCCCAATCATACCTACTTTGAAAACGGTCACAAACTAGAAAGCTTTAATTTTTAATTGAGGAAATGTTGGTGTTTTTTCTTACTCAGAATCAAATCACAATTCATTTTTAATAAAGTAATAGTACATTACTGCAGCGGCCGCGAAATAGGGGATTGCCGGCCGAGTAGTTATAGATGGCCGAGTGTTAACGAGGCCATCTAGAGATACGAGGCCGGCAATCCCTGTTCGTGGCCAAGGCTTGTATAGAGTTTTTCTCAAACATGCATCACCATCACCACCATCATGATCATCATCAACATCATCATCAACATCATCGTCATCACCATCATCATCATAATCATCATCACTATCATCATCATCATCATCATCATCATCATCTCATCATCACCATCAACATCATCATCACCATCTCATCATCACCATCATCATCATCATCATCTCATCATCACCATCATCATCATCATCGCCATCATCATCATCATCATCACCATCATTATCATCATCATCATCATCATCACCATCATCATCACACCATGGCTAAATGCTATGATGCCATAGACCTATAAACGTCATGGTATGAAACAATAGACGATCACTTTGCTGGCCTTTGCCAGCAAAATTGTATGAAATTCCATTATTGACCTCTCGTCTAGGCGGTCCCCCATCACCGGCTGCACCTGCACCTGCAACGTGACCCTTCGTGGCGTATTATAAGGAACATAACGTCAATATTTCATAGCATGTTTGAGAAAAAAAAATTGTGCTTATTTTTAAGTCCCTTTTGTGACTTTTTTCATATAGTTATTATCGCTCGTTACGAAACTGACACAAAAATTTGTTTGGAAAATTAGGGACACTTTTTTATCATCAAAATCGCTCGTCCCTAAAATACCACATTTCCAATATACCAGATTTTTTTAAATACTACATTACCTATTATTACATTCCCATTATACCAGATGTCCAAAATAAGACATTCCACTAAAAAATCATTACCTTGAGCAATCTTCGATTTTGTGATGTGCTGCAACGAGAATCTGGTAAGCTAGAAATGTGGTAAAAGGTACCCTTCGGACCCACCATACCCCTAGCCGTACCCCTGGGGGTAGGGTGGGACAGAACCATACCACCGTAGTAGTGATGGAAAATTGAAAATAAAAATAGGTAACAGATACAAATATTTAATTTAAACTAATTCGATGGAGCCCCGCTTTGTGGGGCTCCTATTTCTAGGCGGTTTGCCCTTCGGGCAGAAGAAACTACCTAACTATCCTAACCTACCTATTTTCTGGACTGAATTGTAAGTAGGTACTTATACTTCATCAAATGGGATGCTATTAACACAGGGTACGTAATATTCGGAAAAACAAAACAAGCACTAAACTACAGCACTACGGTGGTATGGTTCAGTCCTACCCTACCCCCAGGGGTATGGCTAGAGGGGTATGGTGGGTCTGAAGGGAAGTAATGTAGTATTTTGAAAAATCTAGTATTTTGGGCACGAGCGATCAAAATCATCAGCGCTCTTGATTCTGAGTAAAAAACGCCATAATTTTCCCATTAAAAAACATTTTTTGTGCTCTATTTAAGATGAAAATGCCCTTCACGCAAAATCTGTTTTAAAATAAACATTGTTAATACCTTCCTGCCCTTTTTATTACCAACCCGTCTAGCTAATCAGAATGAAATGGCACGTTTTCCTAACACAAAACAGGTTAATATAGGCATGTAACGAATACAGCAAATAGAGGTAAGCTAATAAATTTCTCGCAGAGCCGCTGTCTTCATTTAGGTTGATTTGTTCGCAACACAGCCTCCAATACTGCCTCCAGTCATAATATTACCTCAGCTACTGGGAAACTGAGTCAGATGTGTAATTATATTATGAATTGGTACAACCTGCAATTGGAAGAATGATACATTTGTAATCGGATATTAATAAATATCCGATTTAAAATGTATCTTAGTCTGTTAAGCAGTGGTGGCATAGTGGTTTGAACTAATTGCCTCTCAAGCAGAGGGTGTCGTGGGTTCGAATCCGGGCTCATACCTCTGGGTTTTTCGGAATTAGTGCAAATTACATTTGGAATTTAACATGAGCTTTAGGTACGGTTAAGGAAAGAAAATATCGCGAAGAAAGCTGCACGCACACACCTGAGAAGAAATTCAACGGTGTGTGTGAAGTTCCCAATCCGTACGGAAACTGGGAAAGTAACTACGGCCCAAGCCCTCTCATTCCGAGAGGAGTCCTGTGCCCTGCAGTGGGACGTATATAGGCTGGGATGATGATGATGGTTTAATTCAAACGCTAAATCCGTTTTCGTTACGCCATTGTTACAAGTGAAGACCTACAGACGAAGACTTCAAACTTAAACTGTCCCTTTTTATCTTGGGTTTAAATTCCAACACTTGCAAAACAAGATAAATTAGACACACGCACTTCGTAACCGCTGTATCAGGGTTGCGAAACAAGTCTGCAGTACTCAAGTTTCAAAGTGGGAATTACTCTGAACATGTCTGCAAGTTTGGCTCGAGTTGGATAAAGGTTTTTGCGGTGGCATTTACAGTTTTCAGAAAAGACACTATGGGTGCATAAGGGTAGAAGAATCGTCAGACTCTAGTTGCAGTGGGCAGGGCACATCGATTGTAGAACCGATGGCCGATGGGGTTTAAAGGTTCTCGAATGGCGTCCACGGACCAGAAGTCGCAATGTATGTAGGCCTCCACAAAGATGCAGCGACGACCTGGTTAACGTCGTGGGAGCGCGTTAGATGCCGATGGCCCAGGACCTTATTAGGCGAACCTTCGGGAGGCCTATTTTTTTTTATATATATAAGAGGGGGCAAACGAGCAGACGGGTCACCTGATCGAGAGCGATCACCGTCGCCCATGGACACCCGCAACACGAGGGGAATCACAGGTGCGTTGCCGACCCTTTTAGAAATTGGTAAGCTCGTTTTTTAAAGATCCCTATGTTGTAACGCTCCGGGAATGTTGCCGCAGTAAGCTGACTCCAGATCTTCGTCGTGCGAGGAAAGAAGTTTCGCTTAAAACGCACGGTACTAGACTGCCAATCATCAAGATGGTGAGGATGGAAAGACAGACGGTTCCTCGAAGTGCGGTAGTGGAATTTAGCCGCAGGCAGCAATTCGAACAGTTCTTCAGAACACTCCCCATGATAAATACGATATAATATATGCGAGACGCCACATCCCTCCGCAAAGCCAAAGGATCGAGTAGGCCAGAGAGTGCCTGAATATCGACGAATCGACGTGGACGTCAGTCAGTGGACGTCTTTCAGTTGAAATGATAATGATGACGTTCCCCAGGGGTCGTTGATTGATAGCGTCATCATCCCTATTGTGTCCATGCCCTGTTGAATAATGTAATTTAACGGAGTTCCCATGTGAATTTTGTAAAAATCCTGAAATTTCAATTGCAACTGCAAGATCTAATGGTCCACGCGAGCGAAGACTTTTTTTATTAAGTCGGTCAAAGTGTCCTACTGCTGGGTAAAGGCCTCTCTTCTTGACCTGTACGACTTCCGGTCTGACGCAATGTCGGCCAGTCCTTTGCGTACACGTCCACTCGTCGTCACTGGCCCCTCTCGCGCCCACCAATAAATGTGTGAGCCCACTTTTGTGGGTGCATGCGACAGACTCATTTTAGCTTAGAGATAGAGAGAGAAAGAGAGAGATTTCTTAATACATATTTGGAAGAATAAATCAGCACTAAATATTTAGCAATCTTTTTCCCTATGTCGGCTATGCGTGGGGTAAACGCTACCGATTTTATATGTCTCACCTGTCTTTATTAAAGTTTGTATTTATTTTTGTTTCAGACGACGGTCATTGGATGAGGAAGGAGACTTTGCGGACGAGGCGATATGGACAACATAAAGCGAGAAGACGAAGACAGATAGGTGAGCGTGTACTTAACACACGGCTATATTTGTATGTATTTGTATTCAAAATTTTGTTTTTTTTTTTTAAGAACCGGTCTTATGTCTCTGGCTATCTGTGTTCTAAATTTGAACTTAGTGCCATTAAAATTTCATTTTCACTTCTCTTGCTCGTAAAGTTTGTATTTATGCTGGATGTGAGGTGCATAAAATTACTTTTTATGCTCTAGTGTATAAATTAAAATCTTTGACGAAGACCAAGGCAATAAGGCGCAAACAACCATAAACAATAGAAATATGTAAAACATAACAGTTGTTTTATAACAGTTGTTTTATATTAGGAAATTAATAAAACTAAGTAGGAAAATCTCGTATATTATTATAGAAATTATGAAAAATAAAAGCTTTCAAATGAACATTTATACATGTTTCCAATGTCACCGTTTCCCTGCAATTCGATTGATAAATAATAGACGGCGACGAAGTTTGACAGCTCCCAAGTAAAAATAGGTGTGTTAGTTGATCGATGATGTCGAACATTCTATTGAACTACGAACAACAGCTGGAGAAAATGTGATACTGAAAAGTAAGGACCATTAAAATCAAAAAGTCTCTTACGTCTATATATATACAACATCGCATTTGTTTAAAATAATAAACATGTTCAGCTATTTTTACTAGAGATGCAACGGATATTCGGCTAGTATTCGGTATCCGGCCTATCAGGCCACAATTATTACTATTTGGCCGAATACCGGATAGTGAAATAAAGAATGAAAGAAAGAAAATAATAATATTTGTCAATAAGTGTATAAACATCTCAGTTTATTACTTAATTCACATAGAGCGTATAATTCATAAGAGGAAATATAATATTTTTTTCAGTTGTTTGACCATACTGAAGATAAAAGACTTTCTATCACAGATAGCCTACAATTCCTTGAACACCTCACATCATACATGGAGTGTCGTGCACGTTCGAATTAGCTCAATTTTATTGTAGATAAAACTTGGCAGAATATCCGGCGGCCGGATATTCGGCTATCCGGCCATAGGTATGCAGGGTATTCGGTATCCGGTATCCGGCCAAACAACTATCCGTTGCATCTCTAATTTTTACTACAGAGAGGTCAAGTTCAAAGACTTGGGAAGAAGGAAGGAAGAAGATTTGGGCTATCATCAATTTAGGGCTATTCAAAGTCAGACTGAATGGGCAGTTACTGAATCAGTGAGCCCCTTGCGGATTCATCTGCATTTATCATTAGGTGAGATAGAGATCAATCGCTGATCTGTTTTAAATAAAAAGGGCCAACTTTTATCATGTTTTATGTTTTAGCTATTTTTAATTGGAAAATTTTATGTGATTTCAGCTCAGAATCACAAGCTTTTTCGATCCTAAATATCGATACCGGAAATCTCAAATGGCGTAAAGGACACTAATGTCCTTGTCCTTTAAGCCATTTGAGATTCCCGGTATCGATATGAGAACAAAATTGTCCCCAGTTTTTTTCCCGTTGAGTTACCATTTTTCATAGACTTTACATGACCTCTAAATGGAAAAATCGAAAATTGTACGGAAGCTTATGGACATTTTTTTTTCTCCTAGAAGGATCGAAAAAGCTCGTCATTCTGAGCAGAAATCATATAGGATTTTCCAAATTACAAAAAGTCAAAACATAAAAAAAAAATGGACCCGAAAACAAAATCGTCTACTGTAATATTCTTAATTCAATTTATATGATGAACTAGCGTTTATTCGAAGCTTCACTCGCCAAAAACCATAAGATCTAGCAGTTGAATAGAAATGTCGGCATTTTACTTAATTCCCTGGTCCTCATTAACGATAAAAAATAGCCTATGTATTATTTCAAACGTCCAACTGTCTACACACCAAATTTTATCCAAATCAGTCCAACCTTTTAGTGTGAAAGAGTAACTAATATATAAACATGCATCCGTGTACACACGCACGCACGCGCATACTCACACACTTTCGCATTTATAATATTCATCATCATCATCATTTCAGCCGTAGGACGTCCACTGCTGGATATAGACCTCCCTCATCGATACCTAATCGTTCGGTTGGAGGCGGCTTGCATCTACCTATATTAGTAAGAGTATATTGAAAAATAAGTAGATTTTCACGTCGCGGCCATCTTGTACGACAAAGATCGATGCCTATTAAAATCTCATTATTCCACATTGTGATGCGGAAATCGAGTCATTACTAACGGTCCGTTTTTTGAGCACGAGCCGAAGACGAATGGTATAGTCAAGGGCAAAAATATGTATACACTTTAGTACCTTGTCACTTTAACCACTGTGACAGTTCAATATTATGGCAGTTCAAATATGACGAAAATAGACAAGGTACTAAAGTGTATACATATTTTTGCCCTTGAATGTACTTGTTCGAGTTAGGAATGATCGTTTTACTCGACGGTTTTCAACCCGCGAAAAAACAAAAATTAAGTAAAAATTAACGACCACTTTAGCCTAGTTGGTAGTGACCCTGCCTACGAAGCAAGAGGTCCTGGGTTCGAATCCCGGTAAGGGCATTTATTTGTGTGATGAGCACGAATATTTGTTCCTGAATTATGGATTTTTTCTATGTATTTAAGTATTTATTTATCTATATAAGTATGTTTATCGTCGTCTAGTACCCATAGTACAAGCTTTGCTTAGTTTGGGCACACGGCGGACACGACGCACAAAACACGCGTTCCTGAATCCACACAAGCACGACGACGTCTGTACACGCGTCAATGTGTGCGTAAGATGCACAGGGCTGACTATCGCAAAAAGATAGAAAGAGATAGCTGCGGAAAGTGAATGCCGCGCCGTTCGTTGAGCGCGAGCAACATTGTAATGTAAAATAAAATGAGTAGGTAATCTAATTATCGTAGTACTTATAATTAAACTTATCGTTTGTCTAAATTAAGTGTTTAAAAATAAGTGAACGAGTGTATACCTAATTCATTTTGTAAAGACAATTAGAGAATGTAATTGTAGATATTGATAGGAAATAATTAACAAATTAATTTTACTAATACCTACCTACTAATATAAGTCTATTTATAAATTATAGGTAACAAACTTTTAAACCTACTTTCCCTAGTTACTAATGTTACATGTTGCTAATTGAAGTTGGTTATCTACCTTCTTTCGTCTTTCGGAAATCGAAAAAACTCCTTTCCTTGTCTTTGGTTGATGCCAAACACCCATACAATGCACAATATATTCCCATTTCGCGAAAGTTTAGTGCCGTGCGGCCACGGACCAGTTGGTCCGTGCGTGCGGCCGACACGCATCGCGTCGTGCACCCGACTGGTTTCTGGCGGTTTCTGGCTATCTGCGCCTTGAGGGGTGGGGTAATTCGAATCGGTGCGGGGCGGACCGTTTCCATTCTGTACGTCAGTACTATTATATATTCTGTGGTTTGGGACTAGGTCGATTTGTGTAAGATTGTCCCCTAATATTTATTTATTTATTTCAGTACCTATAGTACGATTTTTTGAGGTGTCCCGTTCTCGTTAAAAGCCCATCTTTCGAACAAAGCCATTGTATTCTATTATGTCCGCAAGTGCATAATCCTCAGTTTAAAATTAACGGAAATATAAGATAAAATAGCTAATTGAAATATTTTTATTAATGATGAATAAAAAAACTTCGCCAGAATTGGGTACGTCAGAAGTCTTAGGGCGCATCAGTACCATAATGAATAAATAAATGAAAAAAATATCACGGGACAATTCACACCAATTGACCTAGTACCAAAGTAAGCTAGGCAAACTTGTACTAGGCAACGGATAAACATACCATAAACATACATGTATAGATAGATACATACTTAAATACATATTAAACACCCAAGACCCGAGAACAAACATTCGTATTTTTCATACAAATATCTGCCCCGACACGGGAATCGAACCCGGGACCTCAAGCTTCATAGTCAGGGTCTCTAACCACTAGGCCATCTGGTCGTCTAAACCATTATCTATAAAAACAGCAAAAAAATCACGTTCTTTGTATGGGAGTCCCCCTTAAATATTAGTTTTATTTTAATTTTGTTATTTATTTTTAAAGTGAATATACATACATATAACTAAATATTCTGTAAAAATATTGCAAGCGTCTACCTGTTGCCGTTATCAATATTGAACAAAAAAATCACGTTTGTTTTATGGGAGCCCCCTTAAATATTTATATTATTCTGGTTTTTAGTACTTGTTATTATAGCGGCAACCGAAATACATCATCTGTGAAAATTTCAACTGTCTAGCTATCACGGTTCATGAGATACAGCCTGGTGACAGACGGACAGACGGACGGACAGCGAAGCCTCAGTACTTAATAGGGTCCCGTTTTTACTCTTTGGGTACGGAACCCTAAAAAGCACATGTGGATAGTCCTAAGTTAATAACTGTGTTTATAATAAACCCAGACTTAATATCACACATGTTTTTTCCAAAGCGGCGTATAATTGATGTTAAAGATATGGCCACACCGAAAGATGCTAAGCAAGTATATCTCTTAGATAGATGCTTAAAATATCACGGGGCACTTGGCACCTATTGACGTAGTCCGGAAGTAAGTTGTGTTATGGATACTAGGCAACAGATAAACATACTTAAATAGATAGATACATTCTTAAATAAGTACCTACAAATGTTAAACAACCAAGGCTCGACAGCAAGCATTCTATTATAGTTTCCACTTCCCACATCCACCATTTTATTTTATCTTAGGCGCATACAGGTTGTCTCAAAATGATTTCTTCACCCGTAAAGCTCATAAACGTAAAATTTCAAAAATTCAAATGCAAAATTCGCACAAAAATTCGGAAAAGCTCAGAGGGTCGAGCCAGGGTTCGAACCCACGACCCTCTGCTTGAGAGGTCATAGGTCAAATAACTAGGCTACCACGGCGTTTTAAGGTGTTGAACCCTAAAATCGTAGCGTGGTTTTTCACCCGACTGTCAAAGGAGGGTTATGTTTATCGAGCGTATACATGTATATACGTATGTTTATTTACTAACGATTTATATTTATAAGTAACTAATTATACAGAAATAAAAAATATATACTAGAACAATTAACCTAAAAATAAAAACCTTAAAAAAAATAATATAATAACTAAAATATATTATTAAAAGGAGTCCCTTTAGGCAAGGTTCCGAAGATACCTACTGGCAGCGGTCCCCCTTTGAATAGCTAGACTAATTCCTTTGTCCGAGGTAGCTGCCAGCTCTTCGATCTCCTGTGATGTCGACTAACCTTTTTGCTATTTCTTTAAAAAGCCTTAAAAGCGCTAGGACCCCACGGACCAAGGGTCTCGACACCGAATGGTACAAAATCATATTCGGAGCCTCGACCCCTATATTTGCATGTTTTAGCTTTTTCAGCCGCTTCACAAGCCGCACAAGCTCTACGTATATGTATTATTCTTTGGCACGCCCTGCTCAATCTGGCTCAATGGATTTTGAAGTTTGAGGTATCATTAGATTCGTCTCAGTTCCGTGAGTAACATAGGTTATATATTTTCGCGGAATTCCCATGGGAACGGGAATTATCCAGACAAGCTTTTTCATCTAAAAAACTTGTCTGGATAATTCCCGCAAATCATCTAAAAATCTTTATCACCTTGAAATTAAAGTTATCCTCTAAGCGTTCCATTCCGATATGGCTCTAGCCTTAGGCATAGCTCACATCTAGTACAAATCAATAGCACTAAATTATTTCTAGACTCTTACACTTACGAATGTAAATTGCTATTCATGGTAGTTTTTACAAAGTAAGCACTTGAGTTAGCTTATTGTTAGGCAAATATTGAATTTTAAATATGTAAAAAGGTCGAATTGCACAAGTTTACTCTAAATCGAATGCCAAAGGGTAATTTTATAAAAGAACTGAAATGATTACTTTGCTCACCCGCGACCTTATGATAGGTACGTCGTTTATCCACCTCCAGATAGAGTCCAACATCCGGTAGAATGAACGGTTGCGATACTCTGAGGATGAGTTCTGGTTGAGTTTGAAACGCGTCAGTGTATTTTGGTGGTAGTGATAGTTGGATTTGTGAGTTTGTACAGTTTGGAGGTGGAGGAACTGCATGAACACACACTTCTTGCTTAAACGTAGCTATCATAAGGTCGTGGAGCAAAGTAATTGTTTCGGTTCATTAATATGGACCTCCGCAAAGTAACGCCTGATTCAATAAATTTTATAAATGTTGCCCGAGACTTCGTCTATGAAGAATTATTTGAACATGAAACTACCGTGAGACTGATTCATAGTGAAAAAATCCGGATAACTCACGCCTATGATCGAGTTTAGCTCGACGTTTCGGGCTAATCCGTAGCCCTTCATCTCGGATTACACGCCACCGAAGATGAAGAGCTACGGATCAGCCCGAAACATGTCGAGCTTAACTCGATGAAAGACGTCAGTTATCCGGATTTTTTCACCACGAAGAATTCGCAAATAATCAAATTGTAAAATTTATTACTCTGTAAGTAGGCTGTTAAGGGTTCTTTTAGATGTTTTTGTCTTTTATGCATTGTTAGATGCATGAAAGTAATAGCTTGTAAATCAATATTCATTTTTAATGCAGCTATTTAATTCGCAATTGCGCTCGCTTGCGCCTCGGGTGCATACAAACGTTTCCGGTAAAATAGCGCAACAATTCTACAAAAGATTTTTTGTCAACAAAAACCTTGTCTGCACGGTACGTGTAATTTAATAGGGTTCCAGAGCCAAAATGGCAAAACGGAACCCTTATAGTTTCCTCATGTCTGTCTGTCCATCCGTCCGTCCGTCCGTCTGTCTGTCAGTCTGTGCGCGGCTTAGCGCAG